>VDFB02169468.1:0-38704 GCA_007258455.2 Sequoia sempervirens | reverse complement strand
GGAGTGGGAGTTGGAGGGGGAGGGGGAGAAAGGGAGGGAGATATGGAGATGGGATAGAGGGGGGAGAGAGGAGGGGAGAGAGGGGGAGGGGAGAGAGGGAGAGGAAGATGGAGAGGGGGGGAGGGGCGCGAGGGAGGTAGAGGGAGGGGAGAGGAGCGAGAGGGAGAGAGAGTTGGAGTGGAAATTGGAGTGGGATTGGGGATGAATTGTAACATCCCTGTTCAACCAACTAACCCTGAAAATGGATGGTTCTTCCCATCTCACCTTCAAAAACATCCATTCTCATTTCATTTCATTCCCTAAGAAACATATTCACATTCTCTTAGCATTTTTTCCACTTCACTTCACTCTCAAGTAGCATTTCAATACTCCATTACAACACTTGAAGCTTCATCAACTCCACATTGCAAGTGTGAAGCAAGCCATAAAAGCATGGGCTTGGAGTCTTGCGAGACCTCCCTTCATCACAATTACAGCTGTAGTGACCTTGTAAAGTCTACATTCTCCTCCATTGGCTAGTGAGCTTTTGGGTGGAGGTGGTAACATTTCACTCCTCTCCTTTGTTATTTGATAGAAGTAGCATAATACTGTTTGTAGTGTTTTTGTTCTCTCTTCTTTCCTTTATTGCATATTTCTACTTTATTGCTTTATGGCTGTCCATGGAGGTGGAAACACCAAAATGGGAGTTTGACTGAGGTAGGCCCCTATATAGCCCCAACAATTTTCCCTCTTGCTTGTGTGTAGGTGAAGGTACGTGTGGAGCTAGTTGGCAAACAAGCGCTTTTGTGAGATTATCTTCATCACGCTAGCTTTCATCTATTTGTTTTATCATCTTCGTCTCTATTTCTCATACTTTATCATCCCATTTTTCCTATCAAAACCAACTAAATAGGTTGTCAGTTAGTTTTTAGCAGTTTGTATTGTGTTTACTATTTTCTAATCGTATGGATGCCAACGTGCCTAAGAGACACCAACACATTGTACTTTCATCCTAGAACCATGCTACCATCCTCAAACAAAGAGTTGTCTAAGACACAATATTGACTTGAAAAACTAGCTCATATAGTTCAAACCTAAGTTCGAGATCTATAGAGTGATAGAAGTATGTTATAGTGCTCATTATTCTTGATCCTTATCCCAAGGTATATTTTAGAGTGAGTTAAGTTAGGGCAGCCCTCCGCTCTTGGCTCTTTGTGACCTGGAGCCTTGATGTGGTTGGTCCCCCTCTCTTACAATATATATTACTTATATAATCATTCACATATATTTTCCAACCTATCGATAGTCACATATACATTTGATGTATATATTCATATATATATATATATATGTCTATTTTTTCATCTGATACCCTCATGCCCATGAGCAATCCATCCATGATCATGTGGAGGTACATCTACCTTTGTATACTCATGTACATATTAACTCATGTTCATGGGCTTATCATCAACATGTATATGTATACATGTATATACGTTCTATGTATATATTTCTAATCAATTACATAAAGAATATATAAGAAAAGAGCTTTCACCAACCAAGAACTTAACACAAATCCAAACATTCTCAAGTGAGATCACAACCTATCTAACACATGAACAAATAATGCTATGGATTGACTTACCAATATCCAAAACTACGACTTGACTTAACCATTCTATATGTGAGTGTGTGTGAGTTTAGTTTAGGCTTTGTTAAGGGTTTCTAGAACAAATCCTTCTCATGAGTGATACTTCCCCTCCTTCTGGAGGCTTGATCCCTGCATCTACATCCAACTCAACACATTCGTAATAGTAGTTAGATGTTCACAATACCATCATTTGCATTATATAAATCATAATTGAAATATCAAATTCAATAAACACCCTTTCCACATATTTATTTCAATATAACATTATTCAAGTTAACATTCATTCATTTTTTCTAAATGATACAATCAAACAAAGTACATGCACATGATTTCTAGTCAAAATTGCAAACACATTCATATATTCAATATTTTAAACATTCATAGTAATAGTAAATAGGTAAACGCACAACGAGGTGTAACACTTTTTAAGCCCTAATCAATTCTAATCAATCTTAATCTCTCTCTAGCAACTCTAAAGTAATTAATGCAACATCAAAAGCAAGAAAAGAATATTATACACAACATAGTTATAGTAAATTATAGTTTGTAACCTAAATAAAAATTCATGTTCAATTATTGTAATATACAAGTCTTATTTATTATCATCATCATATGGACTAACAGTCACAGGATATTAAGGATACTCCTTCATCCTCCCTATATGAGATTGATACAACTCTACATCAATCCAACAAGGACTTCAAATATGAGTCATAATAAGACACCCCTTTTGTGTTTTCATTATCAATTTTCATTTGTCTTACCTATAGTCCCTTGAGACAACACACTCTTTATCATCTATCATCATAGCTCTTGTGGAGGTGGGAACATTAACACAAGGTTTGACCAAGGCAAGCCCCTATATGGAACAACCTTTCTCCCTCTAACTATTTTGTAGGTTTATAGGTTTGCTATAGATTGAAGTTGATTTAACATCTCAAGGATCATAAACTCCAATGCATGTTTTAAGGAGTCATCATAAAAATTATTAGGTCACATTGATTAGCCAAGCTCTATTAAGATTTGAATTCAATTTTTTGTTGTTAGAGAGCTTCAGACACTGGTACACTTGTGTAGGTCCTAAAATCACAGATTGCAACACTTCTAGACTAGGGCACCCAATGCCCCTGTCTTGCCAATTCTTCTCCAGATTTCAATGTTAGGTTCCTCTTTGTATCTCTTCTCCATATCCACTTTCTATTTCTTTCATTTCATCTGTAAATTCTAGAAATTATGTTACACTTAGTTCATTTGATCCTAATTCTCCTATTTTAATTGAATAATCATATTAGTAACAACACACACAAAAAAAGGGACCAAATCCCTAACCAACCTATTTGGTTCTCCTTTGATGACAATAGCTAAATAGTACTACTTGGTTAATTTTGGTTCCCTAACATTTATGGTGAAAGAGAATTGATCTAGTTAAATTCATTTAGGCTAGATCTCCTTTCAATGTCTTACATGTTCATGGCATCTCTATATTTTATGTGACCAATATTTTAGGTTGTGGATATTATGGATGGTATTACTGAGTTAACACTCATTGAATTTGGTTGTATGAATTTCACTAGGATTGTGAGTAGATCTTTGTCATGATAGTATTTGAAAAATGTTACATTTGTTATTTAAAATGGGGAGATGTTAGTATATTATTTTTGATCTTGAGGATAAAAAAATTATTAGAGGGATGTATTTACTACTATGTACATAGTATACTATGGAACTATAAATTAGAATTACTACTTATGTTTATTCTGGGTGCTCTATTACTACAGTATTCATGTTTAAAATGAAAGAAAATGGATGTGTATATTTTATAGAATGTTAAATAAGGATTTGAGCATCAAATTTATGAATATTGGTTGACTAACTAGTAGAACATTTAAATTCATACTATCAAGATCATCACATTGAACTATAACTTGATAGCCTTACTATCATCCTTGATATATGCATAGATATTTTAGAAGTTGAGATTAAGGGATAATATTTTTGAAGAACTCTAGGTATTTGGTGAGTTGTGCTTGTATTCCATTGTATAGTTGTAATGTAGTTACACATGTGTAGGTGAGTTGTTTCCAAATATGATTTAAACATGTAAAATAATATTATGTCATTCTAATTTATTGTATTACATATGCAATCATTATGTCTTATTCACTAAACCATGACCAAGGTTGATTTTGGTGAAATTGACCAATTATATGTATTTAGGGTACACAATTGACTTGGGATTCCTTTTGTACTAGACTTCACTAACTTTATCCATGTATAGTATTCTACTATGACCATGCACATGAAGGTTTGGGTTCAATTGTAATAATATGATTATATGTTTTAATTTATAAATATATCATTGTTATATGGAGCCATTACAAGTACTAACCATTAAGGTCACATTTATTATAATTACCAAGTGAAAATATAATATAGATGATGAATTATAGGGTAAAGGTACAAACTTGAGTCACACTTCGGGCCAACTATACGAATTCGATCAAATTGGTTTCGGCCTAAAGGGTTTCATACAAAACCACATGGCATCGACATGGCGCCTACGTGGCCTAGCCATTTAGGCCGAGTAGATTTCAATCAAAACCTACTTGGCAGAATACCTTCTGACCGAATAAGGAGGATATAAAAAAAAAAAATATAGGGCTCGGGCATTTTGGTTGTTCGCTCGAAGAAGTTGTGGTTGGAGGTAGCTCGAGTGAAGATCCCATCTACAAAAGTGAGTTTGAAGCCAGCTTTCATTCATTCAGTTATTTGCATTTCATTTTTGAAGTGCTTGTTTTGTTTAATGATCAACTAGTTTGAATTGAAAAATGTGTTTTATTTAAGCTTCCTTATGCAGTAACTGTTAGGGATTTTTTTTGGGTTTTTTCTTTATTGCAGTTTTCTTGGTCGAATATTGCTTTTCCCATGTCATTTTTGATAAGGTCATTTTGTGTACTCATATAAGGGTTTGAGTTGTGAAATTATGGTGTTTTTGTTCCCTGTAAATGTTTTTTTAGAAAAAATTGAAAAATAAATTTCTAATGTGCAGTTTCTACATAAGGAATCTTGATAATTGCGACATGCAATTTTTGCTTATGAATATGATAATAGGGTATGAATTTGCGACATGCAGTTTCTGGCTTAGCTGTGAACTAAAAAATAACATTAGTATCCTTGCACCTATCTAGATGGGTCTTTCTAATGCTCGGAACAAGAAGCCCTAATAACTGCAAAATAGGTTGAGAAATAGCATTAGTATCCTTGCACCTATCTGGGGTTTTCAAGATAAGGGTTAATTTTAGATCTTCATCTATTCTTTATTTCTCAAAATTGTTCTAATGCTCAGAACAAGAAGGCCTAGATCTACCTTCCAGACATTGAACCACAGTCGTATAATTCCTTATTCTATATGAATTGCACACCATTTTAGAGTTTTTTAAACTCTGTTTGTATATTTTTTTGTGTGCTATGCAAAATAACTTGCAAATACTAATTAAGTGGAGTGAATCTATCTAGTAACAAAATTAATAAAAGTGAACCTGATTTGTGTGCTTAGCTTCGTGGTAAATGCCTCCCAAGCTATTTTGTATTGAGATTATGATTTTACTGGTATAACCATAGCTCTTGAAGAAACAAGTGCTTGGTCTGAGCGCATAAATCAAACTTTGCACTGTCGACAGTTTGTTAATCCAGTGCTCTTATTACTTGTTGTAGGCTTACCAAAAATTATATTCTATTACAAAGCATTGACTATTTCTCGAATAGTTAAAGTATGAAATCGAATTTCCAAGCTTACTAAATTTGTTGTTTGATAAAAAAAAATAAAGAAATAGATTTTTGTTGACACTTGGCAAACATAGTACCGTGATTATCATTAGTTTATTTTATTTATGATTTATTGATTTATTTTGATTTGTTATTTTGGCACTTAATTAAATATTCCTTTTTATTGATTTTGTTAGAGGGAAGACAAGAAAACACATAATAGAGGAGTAGATAAAAAGGAATATAATACTTGGCAATAAAAAGGAATAAGTCACAAAATACACTATGCCACAAAAGCAATAAACAGGAATATAATATGTATGAAAAATACTTAGCCTTAGGTTTGATGTAAAATATTGTGACATAGTGTATTTTGTGACTTATTGTGTTTAATGATTGGTACTCTATCAAAGGAAACATGTCAAACTAAAAACCTATCTTTGGTGCTCTAAGTCATTTCCATGATTGTGAAAATGAACTCCCATGGTATGAATTCAGCACTATGCTCAAATCTGACCTATGTATGTGAATTAAACCTATTTGTCTCTATATTTCACATTTTTATTCATCTTGACATTTTAGACATATAACTAAAGATTGAAAATGTTTACAAACAACTCTAGGAGCTTACTAATTGAGAATTTTCTCCATATGTTAAGCCCCTTTGATTTGAATCAATAGTTTGAACTAGATTGAATCCAAAAAAATCATGCAATATTTTTAGGATGTGTATGTTGATGGCATGTTGGTATATGCTTTGATTATGATGATATAATATAGAACAAAACACTTTAATTGATTCGTAGATTCTAGCATGCCCTAATAATGAATTTGGTTTTGTCCTTTTATACAATGTATAGCACACAAATAACATATTGTGAACTAAAATCAACAAGTAATGAGTAGTTAGGAAGGGATTACCTTAGTCCTAAGATTAAATTTGAATTAAAAATATTAAGTTTCAATTTTTTGTTGCATATTTGAATCAAGTTCATCTTTGCACCCCCATATTTGACCCAGACGATGGAAAGGGTAAAACATAAATTGAGCCTAGACTATTAGGATGTGTGATGATATGAACAAGTTAGGTTCAATTTCTTTGCCGAATTTTATACAAAAAAATGTCACTTATATGCTATTCATTATCAGGGACAACTTGGTCAATCTAAGTCCAAAATGAAAGTGGAAAAGTGCAAGGTATACAATTTTCACTTTTACAATATTATAACAATGTTATAGAAATAATTAACTCTAGTGCGAATTTATAATATTGTTTTTTCTTATATTTGATTATTTTTATCAAAGAATATTAAACCTTTGGAATGTATATGAGGGTGAGGATTTGTTGGTTGGTTCCTTGTTTCTTTGCATATTGTAACCACTTCTCTACAACACTTTCTACTATTTGACAATATTGTTCCCTTTGAATTTATTGTTTGACAATGAAGAAGAAAACTCAAGAGAAGCTATATGCATGACTTGATCTATTTCATTCCAATATGGAAATCCATAGTATCCTTGCACCTATCTAGATGGGTCTTTCTAATGGCTCATATTTTCTTATCAATCATGTTTCTACTCCTTATGAAGGTCATCAACAAGAAATAAAAAACTCTCCATCTCCTCAAAAGAACTCCATTGTTCCATACATCTCTAAACCTAACCTTATCATGTCACCTCTTTATGTTTCCCTCATAAATCCTATCTCTAATGGCATTCAATTCTCTAGTGCTTTATGCTCTTCACAACTCATTCACCCTTTCTACCATACAAAAACCTATCTATTGTAACTAATAGTGGAACATCAGTAGTTTACCTTTCACATGCAGATAATTTAAGCTCCAATGTTTGGCTATAAAAGGTGATGAAATTATCTCAGTGTCATATGTTCAGTAGAATTTGTATTAAAAGAACAAACATAAAAACTTAAAAAATAAGTATAAAAAGGATCTGCTAAAAAAGAAGATCAAAAGAGCACTCTCATTATATTTTCCTATTGCATTTAACTAATTGCAAAAGGAAGGGAACTTGATTGTAAGTTGTAAGAGGATTGAAAAAGTGGACTCTTTGATACAATTTGCAAATAAAATAAATTTAGTTCATGTAACCATCTCAAAATTGGATCGAGACAAGGATCGAGAGAGGCATTGGGCCACGGATCTAGAGAATCGGGACATGGATCCAAACAGGGTTCAAGAGAGAGATCAATCCATAGTCATATTAGGCATCCTCCACTTTGATTTATTTTACATGTAGATACATGGTTTGTTATACATTTTATATTGTTATTTGTCACATTATGGTTCTTAGATGATGATCTTCACATTATATGTATTCACATTATGGTTTCACATTATGGTTCATCTTATTATGTTTTACAATATATATATATATATATATATATACATTTTACATTATGTTTTCACATTATGGTTTATCTTATTATGGAAATAGAAATTCTTGAAGCTAATTAGGGTTTTGAGTTTGGAAACTTTAATATTAGATTGCTCACTTTTAATCTATAAAAAATTGAATTAATTTAATGATTTTTGGTTCAATAAGGTAGTTGGGAATGGCGGGTTGAATATGTTCTAAGGCTAATTTACCAACTATGTTCTAAAGGGTTTTGACAACTATTTACATATCAATTATTTAACATTTAACAATAAAAATAATATTAATATTAAAAAACCCTAAAATAATCATATTTTTATTTAATTTTCATGTTGCATTAAAAATTAAGAATATGTAACTTCCGCATTCACTATAAATTCACTCAAAGTTATTGTGTCATCTTGCTTGAAATTTTTTGAACCCATTTCTATGCTTGAAAATTATAGTTCATCACTAATTAAAAATATTTTAGAATTTAATAATCTATATAATATTTAGAGATATTGATTTAGGTGCCTCTTTTCATATGAATTCACATAGGAAGTGTTACATAAATTATATATATAATATTATGGTGGAGAGGTCTAATTAGGTGAAAAAATTTATCATAAGATCATTGTTAAGGGTAATATAACACTAATTTTTAGTGATGGCACAATGAAGACACTATCTGATGTGTTGCATGTTCATGGTTTAGCTAAAAGTCATATTTAAGATTTTAAGATAGATGATAATATTGTGCATATTATTTATGATAAGATCATGGTTAAAAATTGGTTAGGGGAGATTTGGTTTTAGGAAAGGGTATTAGGCATGGCAATTTATTTGGATTGAATGGTACTACTTAATCTAACTATGCCATGACTTTTGATCATGTAATGAATTAGTTGATATGCCAATGTTTTGACATCAAAGATCAAACTGCATCTAAGTGAGAAAGGATAAAAAACAGTGAAGAATAAATATATAGGTGAGATTGTGTGTTTCATAAGCAAAATAAAGTTAAATTCTCATAGCAAAATGGATTTTAGAGTTAATTTGAATAATTTGAATAATTTTGCAAACATAATTGGATTGTAATTTAATAGAAAAATACTCCATATATATAAAAATGAGGTAGCTAAGATAATGAATATAATATTAAAGGAAATAAATAAAAGAATGTTAAGTTGTGTTAATTTGAAGCAAATTATTTGGGAGTAAGTTGTTAGTATTTTTTGTTATTTGATAAATAAGTTTCCTATTTCCATCCTTGTTGAAGAGACACCATACAAAGTATGGATGGGAAAAAATATTAAATTGCACATTTCGAAGTGTTTGGTTGTGAGGCTTACACTCAAACACCTAGAAAAAATGCTCTAAGTTAGATTTCAAAGTACATTTTTTTCATTGGTTATGGGTAGAAAATTTAATGGTATAAGATTTGGAATCCTCCAACTTAGAAATTATTTATTCTAGAAATATGTTTTGTAGGGAAGTAAGTGATGGTGATTATATAACAAGGTTATGCAATTGGATTAAATCTAGACACATAATTGAAGGTCTCTTATATCTAGTCTAATTAAAACTTAAATAATGATTTGTATACCATACTTCACAAATTCATTTTTACTTTATTAAATCAAGTAAAATTCCATTTTAACTAAGGTGCTTGAGCTTAATAAAGGATTAAATATTTATTTTTAACCAAAACTTAAATTTCATATTTAGATTTACAAATAAATAAAATTCACTTGAAAATGAGAAAGTTATTTATAAATTGTACTATTATGTCTCTGATACTATGATGTTACATTTATTTCGATGAGCTAACAAGTATGTGTTTGTGATTCACAATGCAACATAGGAAGGGAAGGGTTTTAGGAATTAAGTGAAGAGTGTTCTCAACTATAGTGTTTTTTATATCATCAAAAGCAAGATTAAAATTATGTGTTATAATTATGCACCAAAGATATCCACAAACATATGGTTAAACTGACCTTAAGAAAGCTTTATAGGCAAATAAGATCACAACTAAGATCACCTTCAGAAAGATTTATAGGCAAATAAGATCACAAAAAATATCACCTTAAGAAAGATTTATAGGCAAATAAGATCACAAAAAAGAAAGCTTCATGGGCTACTATTGAATGAAATTATTTGAATTCAACATAAAATAAAAATATTTTCAAATTTAGGTCCATATGTTTTATTTTTATTCAAGGGGTAAACGCTTTTGACCCGGAGCTATGAACCAATGAGGTCACAAACGAGGGACCTCATCCCCAAATGTTACATGTATGTATTGTCATAAAAAATATAAATGTACAAAAATATCTTAAAGTTCTTGGTACATATAATCTGGATCCTCTCTATCTTTTATTATCTCCAAAATCTTTTCATGGTCTTCAATAGGCAACCTCCACCTTTGTTTGGCACACCCTCTTTTTGGTAAAGTTTCAAGATTTAATCTTGTTGCTATAACTAAATGACTATAACGTAAAACCTTTTGACTTGGCATATAATCAATAAATATAATGCCATTTGTATCTATCTTTGTTTGTTGATAGTATGTGCCTTCAACAACCATTGATCCAGTAGGATACTCTTGTCCATCACCATCTGTCATTGATTCTGACAATTTTCATTTTCGTTGTGTACATCTTAGTATATAGTAATCTACACCTTCTACATTGTCAGGATCTGCAAGAACAACAAAAATATCTCTTGTACACACAATGTAGTAAACCATTCTCAACTTAGGTAGAATATTTAAATCAATTGTAAGCAATAAAATTCAATTTAAAAATTTAAAATTTACCTGTAACAACTAAATCTGATACACGTTCGTAATTAGTTGAATACAAAGGATCATAGATATCTACAATGTCATTATCTTCAAAAGGGTTTGATGTGTCCACTAATTGTTTTATTTCCCATTGTGAAACATACCCATCTCTAATATTCTCACATTGTAGAGTATTTGCATTGTTCTCAATGCAATCAACACAAAAACATGATTTTTCTCTCACTTGAATTATTGGAGGCCTATTATGTCCTACTATCATGATTTGATGCAAACTTCTAATACCACTAATTGTTTGAAAATTAGTAAGAGTTGATCGATCAATATCTATAAATTTCAAACATCCAATTAAAAAGTGTATAAAATTGAAAATTCAATTCATGTACACATTGAAACTCATAAAACAAATTCATTTATGTACCTTTAACTTCCCAAAAATATCGTGTGTTGTATATTGAGTCATGGGCAGCAAAATGAATTTTGCACCATTCAACAATTTCATGTGCATTCCTTATGGCATTACCTGCAAGTTCATGTTGGTGAAATGTCAAGTTAAGAGGTTTTATAGTTGAAAGGAAAAGACGATCTCAAAAAACATAATTAGATTTTTTCTAAAAATCCATATGGTGTTACCTGCAAGTTCATGTTGGAAAAGTGCACGCTTCACACATGCTCCAGCTCCATCATGCTCTCCTTTTCCATATCCACTCTCATAGAAATTCCACAAAATTTTTATGTCGCATCTAATATGTTTTTGGCTTAACCAATTAAAAGATTTTGTAGACTTAAATTGTCCTGTGACATTACAACCAATTTCATTTAAAACCAAGATAGTAAAAATAAACTATATGTGTACAACTAATTAAGTCTAATCAAGTTAAGTAAGCAAATAAGCATATAATTTCAAAAAAAAAAAACCAACACTTACTAACACATCCATCAAACCGTATCCAGTGTTGTGAAGCATCTATTTGACGACGTCTCAGGTCTTCAAAAAATATTGTAAAACAATGGGCTACATAGCTTCTATCATGACCTATATCATCACTGATATAAAAGTGAACCTCTTTGATGATAATTCATTCATCTTTGCTACTTTGTAGACCATCCAGATGTTCTTTGGAATGCCTATAACAAACTTGTACAAATATTGCAACTTGCTCTGAATGATAATATTGACTTCGGATTTCAGTTTGAAGACTAAATGTATAGTTCTCAGAGAAATCAACAATAGAGAGAATACAACCCGTTGGAAAGCAATTCTTTCAGTCACAATTGCTTGGCTTGCTATCTAGCACCATTACAGTGTTGAATATGTGGATATATGATATTACAAAATTTGTTCATAAACTTATTGAAAGGCAACTCACTCTCTTTGAGAACAATTTTTCTAGTCTCAACTCCTGACTTTGTTGAGTATTTCTCATATTCAAATCTCTTCCACATAACTTGCATTAAATGATCAATATTGTCAACCTATAAAAGATTCTTCAAATTTCCACATTCATTACATATATTTTTAATACACTACACTTTCAATTCATCTGAATCTTTTGATTTTTCACATAGAAGAGACTTCACAAATTGTGTTGTACTTCCAGGGATGACTATATTTGGATTGATTACTTCCATAGCTTTTCTATATGTTTGAAGGTGTAGATGAAATTCAACATGATTTCGACAACAAAAGGTATCACATATCTTATTTATATGTACAAAAATTGGTTGTAGTCTCTCAAACATCCTTTGACAAATCTTCACATCTGAAAATTCTTGCTTGAATGCTTCAAAAAGCTCACTTTGAGTTGTATCTATAAAAAATTTCGGATGTGAAATTTTTTTACCATCTGCACCTTTTATTTGTATAGTGTCCCTTCTATTGGAAGAAACATGAGAGTGGATAGTCCAATATTCAATCACCTATTCCTTTACATCTTCTGAGATTTTATCTTTTCGAGGAACCCTGCAAATATTTACCCAATTATTCTCAAGATTTCCATCCAATCTATTTCTCTTTTTGATATATCTTTGAGCAGTTCTCCTAGAAACATTGAGTAATTCAAAATCTACTTTAACTTGTATTCTATGTGTTAATTTCTTACTAGAAATTACCATCATCAATGCTCTACATGCAACACTTAAATCGACAGCTCGACTCTTGTTTTCAATAGAATTCAATGGTTCTTGTAGGTTTTCAACAATTGTTTTCTTTAATGATCCTGATGATTTTTTCTTATTATCAACCCCTAACAACTCCAAAACAGAGGTCATTTCTTTCCTCCTAAATAATTTTGCAAATAAATGTGCTCTTCCAACTATAGACTTTTCTTCAAAATATTCATCCCATATTCTTTTACAGTGTAATTTTATTGTGCTTTCAAATAACATATCTTTAGATGAAATATTATTAAAAGGGGATTCCTCATCCATTGCTATAAGATTTTCCATACCAAGGAAAATATTTCTATGACCACCTTCAGTTTGTCCTGGTACTTGTACTCCTTGGTCATCAACAAATTCCATGGGTTCTTCTTCAAAAGACGTTCCTTCATCCACATTTCTACTATCTCTTTTTCGATCATACAACCTTGTTCTTGTCTTTTTATTCCACATCAAAAATTGCCCAGGTTTGAATTCACCTACATACAAAAATAACGTGCATTCAAAATTTTTGATGTTTGTATTGGATAAAGTGTCCCCTAATATCATGGAGGTATGACTATTTTTTACTGTGAAAACAAGATGTAAACCCATCATTATGTATGTGGAAACTGTTGTTTGGAATCTTCTCCTCTATGAGAAAGCCTGATTTGATAAAAGTGGATGATCCTAGTTGATAGGATATTTTGGCCTTATCATTTGTCCTGCTCAACTCTTCTTGATCATTCGGGATATCAATTTGATCCATGGTAGCTTTTGTATCTTCTTCTTTAACTTGATCTATAATAGTTTCTTTATATTATTCTTTGATGTTATTCATGTCATTTGTTTGATTATCTGTGTCCAAAGGAGGAAAGTGTCTCATTTTGGGAAACTGTTAGCAAGTCCTTAGCATAATCAAAATTATTAGGGGGTAGGGTTGGCTATAGGTGATTTTTTTTTTATGATTTCGATTGTTAGGGGGTGGGGGAAGTAGTTTGTTATTAGGGGGTTAGGATGTGTTTTGTGGGGTGATATAATTAGCATGAATATATGAGGTGCGGTGAGATTGTGTGGTTATAGTTGGGTTGGTGGGGGCATAAGTGATACTAACATTGGGGGGAATAGTGACCCTTAGGTGTGATGAAAGTGGGGGTAGGTTATTTAGGGTTTGTGTTATGTTTGTGTAAAGAGGGACATCGATATTTATGATGAGAGGTGTTCTGGTACTTGAGGAAATTGGTGAGTTCGCATTGGATGAGATTGTGTTTATGGAAGAGGTTGTGTTTGTTAATGGGGGGACATTGGTTGATTTATGTTAGTGGAAGAGGGGATATTGGCAATAATTAGTTGTGGTCCCACGAGATGATTGGAATGCAAGGAGAGAAGACTTTAAGAGATTAAAGATGTGGACCTTGGACCCGATTGTGGATTCTAGGATGACCTTAGGATTGATTTTTTGACGATGTGATTAAGGATGTTTTGTTGGGATTGATGGGATGATTGGTTCAATTGATGGTACAAACAACCAAGGCTTATGATCAAAAGGTGTAATCTAAATCCTTAGGATGGATGATTTAGGATTTTCTTACTTAGGATAGGAAAGTTTCTAAGCAAGGGTAGATAAAAGATGATTTTGAAAAATTTAGCAAAAAGGTAGCCACTCCTTAAGCTAAATTATCAAAGATGCAACTTAAGATAGGCAAGTTCTTAAACTACCCTAAGATTAGGAAGGGTGATGAGGGATCTAGATTGTTTCCTAGTGAAAATTTTGGTTTGCAAAGTGGTGACATGATAAATGTTGATTTTTGGGATAGATCTTAAGGTTGATTTTGCATGATAATGGTGAAGAAACTAATGATGTGGGGGAGAGGGAGTGATATCAAGACAAGGTGTGAAGATAATAGGTGATTATTGTTACCCAATTTTCACCTACAGGCTCAATCAGTTGGGCAATCTATGTTTTGGAGGTTCATTAGGGCCAAAGGGAGACATTTACATCAAGGGTTAGGTCCTTATCTGGTGCTACCTCACAGGGAAGTCTATTGGAAGCCTCGCCTCAGTTAGATTTGGCATAAAATCCATCAGAGAAGAAGGTCTGAAAGACCTTCTTGTTGTCTTGCTGACTAGCAGTGCAGTGCGTCCTATGTGGTTGATAAACCAGTCGCCAAGACTTTCAGGTTGCCAGGAGTCTTCATGTATCTCTCTGCTTGTAAAGGGAGTCACACCAACAATTATTCACCAGGTCGGCAACGGGGAGACAAGAGGGAGCTTGTTGTGAGGTCCCATCAACCATAGAGTCTCACCGAAGGGGATTTCATCGTCGGCATAAGTCTCGACGAGAGGGATTGATATCGGCGTAATATCTCACCGAAAACCGGTGGTATCACCGTAGAAAAGAGACCTTGTTCGCTGAGAGGTCCCAACAACTAATAGGGGGTCTCACCGAAATGAAGTGGGCTCAGGAAAACAGGTGGAGTTCGCTAGGAGGTCCCAACGACAAAAGAGTGGTCTCGGAAAAAAGAGATGTTAGCGGGGAGACAAGAGGGAGCTCGACAAGAGGTCTCGCCGACCGTTCATGATTGCCCAGAAATGGAAAAGAGTTCACCGAAGAAATAGGAGCTTGGGACGATGTCTCCCCGACCGAGGAGGTCTCACCAAAAGATGGAACCCTCGGCGAAGGATTTTGCCTTCGGCAGAAGGTCTCCACAACAAAAGGAGGTTTCGCCAAAATGTTTGAGCTCAAGGAGAGTGTTTTGTGTTCGCCATGAGGTCCCACCAATAGACGAAAGTCATGCCGAAAGTTTGCACTCTTGGTGAATTGAAATGAGTTCGATAAGAAGTCTCCCCGACATGCTAAAGTGCTACCGATGATGAAGGGATCTCGATATGTGTTTTTCCTTCGGCAGGAAGTCCCAGCGACCGGTATAGTGTCTCCCCGACAGCAAAGGTCTCGACGAGAGTGATTGATATCAGCGTAATATCTTGCCGAAAGTCGGTGGTCTCACCATAGAAAAGAGACCTTGTTCGCTGAGAGGTCCCGGTGACTAACGGATGTCTCGACGAAGAGAAATGTCAACGGGGGAAAAGGAGGGACTTCATTGTAACATACCGACGACCGGTATGATGTCTCCCCGACAGGAAAGAATGGTGCCTTCGGTATGAGTTGGTGGTCTCGCCAGGAGGTCTTCTCGACTTACCTGTGTCTCACCGAAAGAAATGTTGAGCTCGGGTAGATCGGATTGTGTTCGAGGTGATGTCAAGGAGCTCTTGCCGAATGCGGATGACTAGGCAATGAGATGGCGGACATTGGTATGACTCCCGAGGGCTCGCCATGTTGTTTGTCCGAAAACGATGGTCTCGCCGATGCTATTCTGTGATATCGATATGACTTTTGTGGCTCGATATGAGCTCTTTCTGGCCATCATGTGTCTTGCCGAATGCTGCTGCAAGGTCTAATCGCATCGGGGAGACACGATTAGTGTCTCACCAACATGTGATCCAATTTGAACGACCTTTAATCACCCAAAGAACCTATGTGGCATCCGTTTGACCAATCAGAGGGAGCTATAGGCGGACCATTGGCAGCTCGACCGATGCTAAGAAGATCAACAAGGTGAGGCGATGTGGATCAAATCCGAGTTCTGAAGCATTCAAAGCAGCTCGACAAGGGATTCAAAGGTGGACACGAGGACCAGAAGTGAATGCGATAGCTACAAAAGATCTGAAGGATTCTCCTGGGAATGACTCTTCACTGACATGGACAACAAGGACTCACTTGAATGTAGCATTAACTTCCTTCAAAAGATCTAAGGGGAGATTTATCCCGAAGGGAGATATTTTTGTAAGCCATAGGGGCCGATATCTTTGGTATATATGGCATTTTTTCCTTTTTTGTAATTAGTTCGGACTTGGTACTTTTCTGCTTCTGTAACTTGTAGAGTTCTTTGCAGAAGAGAGGCTATGTTTTGTAGCTCATGGCAGACATGTATATTAGTGTTCACCATTGAAATCAATGAGTATAAGTACTTTACCTTTTCAATCTCTCTATTAAATCGTGTGCATTCATATAATTGATTCAACTACTTGTGAAACTGTATGATTCCTTGTAGTTATGTCTTATCTCAGCACCTTTCTGTAGAGCAATATGTATTTTTGTAGGTTGTGAGATGTGTTCAAAATGTAGTATTCTCTAGTTGTGGAGTTATTCCTTCCTTCTAGGAGTGTAGCCATATGAACCTTTTCATGGAATGTTTATCCAGAAAATGTATGTGATTGAGTTGTGTAAGACAATACTTTTGTCATTGACTGAAATTGTGTGTCTAAGTTGTGTTATATGTCTCCCGAACAAATTTGGTGTATCACCATAGGAGTAGTTTCTAATTTATGTATTCTTTCTCCCTTTACCTCACAAAGATTAGTAGTTTAGGTGATAGCACAAAGGAATCTGGCCTTCTCCAGAGGTTCATTTCAACTTTAGGTGACCCACAGCCTTGAAATGATCCCATGTTTCTCTAGAAAGCTCAGTTTCCATCACTTTGCATAGGGTGCATTTCTAAGTGATAACAATTATAAGGGAAAATTTGGATGGTGGGGGAGGGTGAGGAATAGGTTTTTTAGGTGTGAAGATGGTGTAATTGGTGATCAAGAGGCAACAGAGTTACAAATTATGTCAGACTAAACCAGGGAGCCCTAGGGGGTCGAAGTTTTTGATTTTTTTTGATGTTTTGGGATTTGCAAAGCTTGAAATGTTGCAAATTAATAAGTGTGATGTTTGGTTGAGAGTTATTTTTGAACACACACGCAAGACATAGTAGATAATTTTTTTTTCAGTTTGTTCTTGATTCAAGATGAAAACAATCATGTACAATCCTAGGGTTGGCAAGGAAAATATTCACTGAGTTCCCTCTTGGATTTCTCCAGCTGTGCTTATTCTTAGTGGATGACTTAGAAGCTTGGCCACACTGGCCCCCCTTACATGACACTCACTTCTCGGGTCAACCAAGCTTCGAGTTCTCATGAATCTCCCATGATAAACTCTTCATCTCTACTAAAAACCACAAGTATGTGGGAAGAATTTAGAGGTTCGACCTCTTGCACCAACAAATAGAGGGATTTTGGCAACTACAACAAGAGGTGTCTAGTAAGGGCATCCATTCAAGTGGTTATACATGTGGCAAGATTAGCTCTGATTAGGAGGATTCCCAGCCTACAAAGGTTATGCTCTATAGGGTTTATGGGGATTCACTTGTTGGCATAACACATTCGCACTCGTGGTACTTGAACTTTCCTCAAGCACCCATTTTATATACTAGTTGGAAGTAGCTTGGCTTTAGCTTGTTATCGATTGGGTCGTTCGCTTGGAGTGAGTAATTTTTCCCACCAAGGCAGGTCCTCTAAAGGATTAAACACATACAAAGATGATTGGTTTGGTTTCTGATCACCAAGTTCGCACAAGGTGAGAGCATACTCCCTACCATCTCAAGCATAACAAACAATGTTCATTCATCCCCTACAGTTAAATCTATATGGTGGAAGACAATTGTTTGTTTTAAAGTACCAATTGAAATGTGTTCTAAGCTAAAAGACAATTGGTTTCAAAATCAAGTCTTCAACGAATGCCCTGCAAAATGTTGTTAGTAATTTCATGCCTCCTTTCTTTGACAAGTGTATGGTGCGAGGGGTGCACATACGTCTATTATATCCTTCCAGGCACAAAAAAGAAAGTCATTTACCCTCTAATCTAACTTTAGTGCCTAAATTAGTGGAAAAATAAAAAGTCTTTGGCCAAACATCCTGCAAAACCATAGATTAGTAGTTTTTCAATATTAGCCTTTGATAGTCGACAACTACACCACTTGTTAGTCCAAGTGTTAGCTCAAAATATTCGTAGTAAAACACTGAAAATATAAGCATGAACATAAAATAATCTATCAATGAACATATAAGCATCAAAACAAAAAATAAATTAAAGAAAATTACCAAATCTTTTGTTTTAGATGCTTTATTTTCCTATTCAACTAGATAGCCCGTGACAAATGCAAATAATTAGAAAAGTATCAATAGTTCAGTATTAAATGCTTAGTGATTTAAGAGCAAAAAGTAAATCATAAAAGTTTATTTTAAAAAAGAAGAAGAAATAGTTACTTCATTAAAAAGTGGAGAAAAAAATGGAAAAAACTTTAAAAATAGACTAATAAAAGCTAACTTAAATAGTTATTTCAATAAAAACTAGATGAAAAATGGGAGAAATCTAAAAAAAAATTCAAAAAATTAGAAAGTCAGCCATTTTATGTTTCAATAGAAATTTGATGAAAATGGAAAGAAATTCGATGAAAATGGAAACAATCAAAAAAATAAATTTGAAAAAAATCAGTATTTCGACCAAATACAATTCGGTCAAACAATATTTGACCGAATATGGTTTAACCAGATACTATTCGACTTACTAGGATTTGGTTGAATCCTATTCGGCCGAATATACATGGCAGGTGACATGGCAGCAAAGTCACCATTTTCTCAAATTTCTAGAAATTCTCAACTCTACTGTATATTTCTTTAATCAATTTTTTTAAAAAATAAAAAATAAAAAAACCCTTTTGTAGAGCTCACAGTGTTGAATCCATATATATATATATATTATTAGTTTTAGTATATAAATTTTTTAAAATATTGCAAGTAGGTTGTTCAAAGCCAAAAAGAGGCTCGGTTGAAATTATATAAAAAATAGTAAATCATCATAAAACAAATTGGAAAATATATGATGCCCTAGAGGAGACGATCCTCTTCAAAAGGGTATATTTTATTTTTTGAAAATGAAAAAAAAATAATAGTTGACGTCAATTGAAAACTATCAAATTCAGGTTAGTTTGACTTTAAAATGTTATTATGAGAAAAATATACATCAAATTTTTTTTTAAAAAATTCCACGCCCTAGATATTGAAATTAGCTATATAAGGAAAAATTGAACAGAGTTATGGCGTTCACGTGCTCTGCAAGCTGAGCTAGGGTGATCATGCCCTAGCTCGTTCTTTGTGTGTTGCTCACTTTTGCATTGTGGGGGGGGGGGTTTGAAGCTATCAGGGTTGTGGTGGTGGGGTTTTTTCTTTTATGGAGGCCTTCTTGCTGCCGTTTGGGTGGCTTGTGGGTGGAAGGGTTTTGATCCTTCCCTTGGGGTCTTTTCTTTTTTTCCATTTCTTGCAAAAGTGTCCTGGGGGATTGCATGCCTGCTGGGGATCTTGTTTTTTGCTATGTCGGGTGGGGAAACATCTGGGGCTAGCCCCAAATTGGATTTTTGATCAGCATTTGGTTCGAAGCCTTCGACGCATGGAGTGAATGTTTTTGATAATATGTTGTTTTCTTTAGAGATGGAGATGAATGATCTAGGATCGGTTAGTGGTTCTCGAATAACGAAGATTAATGGGTGCTTGGAAAGATGCAAAGAGTGACCGAAGTTGATTATCCCGATGGAAATGCTTGCAGATGATATTGAATACTATTCAAGGAACTCTTTTTATTGCAAGTTCATGGGTTTGAGAGTCTCGCTGCAATTTTTGGAATCCTGGGCTCAGCGGACTTGGATGCTGAAGGGGGAGATGGAGATTAGGCTCCTTGCGAACAACTTTTTTATGGTCTCTTTTGATTGCATGGCAGATCGGAATAAGGTCTTTGAGGGTGGCCCCTATTTTTATAACCAGGTGGGTTTGTTTATCAAGCCATGGCATGCTGGCTTCAACCCGACTGAGGCAATACCGAGTCGGATCCCAGTTTGGGTTCGGTTGCGGTGGTTTCCAGTTGAGTGTTGGTGGGATGACGTTTTGCATTTGGTGGCTTCAATGCTCGGTAAACCTGTTGGGTCTTCACAACAGACGCAGTATAAAAAGGTAATGACTTTTGCTCGTATCTGTGTAGAAATTGATTTAAGCAAGCCACTGCCAGATTCTGTTGAAGTGAGTGCTGGATCATATACTTGGGTGCAACAGCTAGATTACGAAACCCTACCTTTTCGATATCGTCTTTGTCATGAATATGGTCACTTGCAGCGTAGGTGCCCTAGGGCTAAGCCTGTGGTTCCCCAACCTTCTCAGCCTTCTCGTAATCCACCTAGGACTGATAATGGTAAGGAGCCTATTTCGGGTGATGGTAATGGAGATGATGGTTATGTCCCTGTCAAGGCTCGCAATAGGAATCGAGGCCAGAAGCGGACCTTGAGGGAGAGGCAAGATGATGAAACTTTTAATAGGTTTGAGGTGCTAGATGATCTCAGCCAAGAGGAAGTGAATCTAGGGTTGCTGAACTTGGATCAGGGAACTTTGGGTATAGGACAGGATGGGCCACCATTGGAGGTCATGCAGATTGTGCAGGAGCTTGGGGTTGGGCAGATGGATACGGATCAACAATTGATTGTCCAGACTGAACAAGAATCTTCTATTGGAGCTTCAAAGAGTGGTGGAGGTGGTTCCCCATTGCCCCTAAAAGGTGGCAAGGATGTGGGGAAGAGCTCTTTGGCCTCCTCTCGTTTGGGTATTCAGCAAAATGAACTGAAGAAAGGGGTTGGTGATAGGACTTCCAAGCTGGGAAGGAAAAAGGATATGGAGAAGATTAAATTAATTGGGGAAGCTTTGGTGGAGTCAGGGTCAATCAAGACTCTGGATTCACATTTTTCATGCCCCCAGAAATTATTGTTCTCTCATGGAATGTAAGGGGCTTGAACAGCGGCCCTCGACAAAAAGTTGTTCATGATTTGGTTAGGAATCATTCTCCGGATGTTCTTTTTCTTCAGGAGACTAAATTATCTGTAGATAATATGTTGTCCATGGCTCCTAAGTTGTGGAAATATGGTGAATTCCAGTGTGTGGGGGCTCTTGGTGCTTTCGGAGGGGTGGCTTGCTTTTGGAACCCTCAAAATATTTTCCCTCTCTGGTGGATGTCCTCTAGATCCTCTATATCCCTAGTCGCCTCTTGGTATGAGACTGGTGAGTGTATTCTCCTCTCTAATGTGTATGCTCCTGTTGAGTTTCTGGGTAAACAACTTCTACGGTCCCATCTTCGTTTTGTTCGTAGCTTAGCTCCTTACCATCCGTGGGTTATGGTTGGCAATTTTAATGCTATTGTGGAGTTGTCTGAGAAAAGAGGTGGAATTCCTAGGTTGGAGCCTTCTGCTCTGTTATTCAGAGATAGCATTTCTGAATTAAATCTTATTGATGTTCTACCAAGTAATGGTCGCTTCACTTGGAATAATAGGAGAATTGGTGAGAGTTGTGTTGCTGAGAGGCTGGATCGATTCTTGGTTTCCTGTTATTGGGTTGGAGACTTATGGTCCACTCGATCTGAAATTCTTGATTGGAGAGGTTTTGATCATTGGCCTATTAAGCTTAGTATTATCTCTACTCGGGGGCCTCGTTCTCCCTCATTCAAGTTCCAGCTTATGTGGTTATGGGATCCTACTCTTCATGAACATGTGGCTGAGTGGTGGCGGATTGGTAGACCAAATTTTGGTACGGCAATGTACACATTCTCCAAGCTTCTTCAGTTTGTCAAATATCAGCTTAAAAGGTGGAATCAATGATGTTTTGGTAATATCTTAACATGCTAAGGTTGCTGCCCAGGAGGAGTTGAATAATATTACGCGATTGATTCGTGAGAATGGGGCCTCTGAGGATCTTCTAAGGGAGGAGGCTAAGACTTTGAAAGTGGTTGAGGAATTTGAATTGTGGGAAGAAATCTATTGGAAGCAAAAGGCCCGGGTTGAATGGTTACAGGAAGGTGATAAAAACACCGCCTTCTTCTTCAATTCTATGAAGGACAGGAGGCATGGTAATTCCAGTCCTATTCTAGTGAATGATAGGGGTGAACCTCTTGCCTCGTTTCAGGAAATCTTTGCTGAGGCATCTCAGTATTTTGCTACTTTATTTAGGGAGGATTCATGAGGGGGCTCTGTTGAGGAAGCATAGGTTCTTTCTTGTATTCCTCAGTTGGTCTCCAGGGAGGCGAATGAGTATTTGATGAAAGATATCTCTCTTGATGAGCTGGAGGGGATTGTGTTTCAGATGAAGAAGGGTAAAGCTCCTGGTCCCGATGGTTTCCCGATTGAATTTTTTTAGGAATTTTGGGATATCATAAAGTTGGATCTTCTGGCGGTTGTCCTTGAGTCCCAGAGGAATAAACAGATGCTTCGTGCTCTAAATTCCACCTCCCTTTCTCTCATACCCAAGTGTGAAGGGGCTGATAGGTTATCTCAATTCTGACCTATCTCTCTTTGCAATGTGGCTTATAAAATCATTTCAAAGTTATTGGCTGAGAGATTGAAGAAGTGGCTTAAAGTGCTGATTTCGGAGGAACAGAGTGGATTTGTGGCGGGTCGACAGATTCTTGACGGGGTTGTCATTGCTACAGAGACCATCGACTCCATGGACAACTCCCACGAGAAGGCTATGTTCATTAAGTTGGATATGGCTAAGGCTTATGACAGGGTTAGATGGTCTTTTTTGTAGAAAATCCCTGTTTATTTTGGTTTTGGTGAGGAGTGGATCCAATGGGTCATGAGCTGTTCCATGTCTGTTTCCTTCTCAGTTTTGATAAATGGAGATCATTTTGAACTTTTTGGTGCCTCAAGGGGTTTGCGCCAAGGGGATCCTCTTTCTCCATATCTTTTTCTGCTTCTTGTGGAAGGCCTTGGACGTCTGTTGAAAAGAAGGGTGGAGCTTGGCATCATTCAGGGTTGGCGATGGGGTGGAGACTTACCTCCGCAATCTCATTTGCAGTTTGTTGATGATACTGCCCTGATGGGGATGGCTACTGTTAGGGAAGCTACTAACTTGAGGCAGGTGTTGGACATATATCTTGTTGCTTCAGGACAATTGATTAATGAGGAGAAGTCTTCCATATTCTTCTTCAATACGCCGACCCCCATACAGAGAAGAATTGCTAATATCTTGAGGTTTCAGATAGGGGTTCTCCCTTTGACGTATCTGGGTTTCCCAATTTCTATTTGCCATCTTCCCAAGGGTTCTTGGCATAATATTATTGATAAGCTTCGTGCAAAAGTTAATCATTGGACCCACAGATGGTTGTCTTTTGCGGGGCGGGTTCAGCTTCTCAAGTCGATGGTGCAGGCTCTCCCTACCTACAAATGTATGCTTCAGGTGGCTCCGATGGGTTTTCTGAGGGAGTTGGATTCTCTTGAAAGGTACTTCTTATGGGCGGGAAGTTTGTCATCTTCCAAGTGGAGCCTGGTCAGGTGGGATGTTGTGTGCAACCCAAAGCAATTTGGTGGTCTTGGTCTTCGACAGTCTGCGTTATCCGGAGTGGCTGTGGCTGCTAAGCTATTTTGGAGATGGTGTGTGGAACAGGATCAGCCGTGGGCCAGGATATTATCTCATAAGTATTTCCCGAGGATTCCATGATAGGATCTCCCTCGTTACCCTCTTGAGGGGAAAGGTTCAGTGATTTGGAATACTCTTCAGAAGGGTGCAAAGCTTATCAAGGAAGGTTTATTTTGGATTTGTAGATGGGGAACTGAAGCTCTCTTCTGGTCGGATTCTTGGGATGGATTCCCTCCACTTACTTCTTAGTTCCCCAACCTACTTCCTTTGTGCCAAAGATTTCTCGAGGCTGGCTGGGCTAGGGTGAGTGACTTCAAGTCTGTTGCTTCTTTTGGTCAGTTGGAGGTAGCTCATTGGAAGGATCCCGCAGAGTGGCCAGATTTGGGACTTGCGGAAGAAAGTGTAGAGCTTCACAAGATTCTTCATAGTAGGAGTTGTAGTTCTCTTCTGGAAGAGGATATTCTTGCTTGGACCCATAATCCTAAGGGGGTTTACTCTGTTGCTTCTGGTTATCAGGTGTTATTGGCTCAGAAGCTAACTGGGGCAGAGGTTCATTGGTGGAAAATGGTGTGGAATAAACTCTCGTGGCCTAAATGCAATTGCTTTGTTTGGACTTTGGCTTGGAATAGGTGCTTGACCTGGGATAACATTCATAAACAGGGATTTCAAGGACCTTCAATTTGTGTTTTGTGTGGGGGAGTGGAAGAGGATTCTTTGCATTTGTTCTTCCGGTGCCCCTTTGTTGTGCAACTTTGGCATTAGTGGTGGGAGGTGTGGAAGCTTCCTTGTATTCATGTGTGCTCTTTGGTTGAATTCTAGGATAGTATGGGAAGACCTCCTTCTATGGCTTCCTTTTTGCAGGAAGTTTGGTTCATGGGCCCTACCTTTCTGCTTTGGCAGATTTGGCTGGAGCGAAACCGCCGAATTTTTCGTGATCAGAAGTTGGTGGGTCGGAAAGTTTGGATGCGTATACTAGGAATGGTGCAGGAGTCAGTTTTAGCTAAATGTGATGTGGTTTTCCCCTTGGAGAGAGGTGATGCTAAGTTGGTGGCCAAACTGGGTCTTCAAGAAATTCATTCATCTTTTGTCAGTTCCAGGAACTGTAGGCATGGGAAAAAGAGGGTTCAACGGGTTGGAAGGTGGTTACCTCCTCCCAATGGATTTTTAAAGATCAATACTGATGGTTCTTCTAGGGGAATTGGTGGGGTTGGCAGGGACTCAGCTAAGTTAGTGATTTTTCTGTCTCTATACATGAGGGGGTGAAGACTGTTAACTTCATGGAGGGTCTGACAATTCTTCATGCTATTGAGAGGGCCCTTGCTTTGGGATGGAGAAAGGTTATATGTGAAGCTGATTCACAGATTTTGATTAATCTCTTGAATGAGCAAAAGATATCTGATATAAATTGGCAGTTGGCTTCGGTGGTTCAGCAGATTCTTCAGGTTAGTTCTTGGATGGAGGAGGCATCCTTTGTTCACATCCCAAGGGAGTGGAATCATGTTGCCGACTGCTTGGCCAAATGGGCCTCTAAGCATGATAGTGGTTGGAAGGTTGAGGATTGGGATCAGGTTAACCCTAAGCTGCATCTGGATTTAGACCGGTTCTTGGAGGAGGATAGGAGGATACATGGGGATAGTTGATGTTGTTTTATGCTGTGGGGTTTTCACCTTGTTTTCTGGGGTTGGGTCCCTTGGTTATTATTGTAATGCTCTTTTTTTATTTCTAATAAAGTTTTTACCCCTTTGTTTTCAAAAAAAAAAGTCAGCTATCTAGGAAAAAAAATAGGAGAAAATGAATTTTTTTCTATTTGTGATGCAATGCAGGGTAGTCAAATAACTTGTCTTCACCATTCCAAAGGATTCAAACCACTTGTCTCTCACAATTCAATTTTTTGCTTATTTTTTCCAACTTTTCCCTAGGTCTTCTTAGTAGGTCAAGAAGACAACTTTTCTTCACTTAACTCACAAATTTTCAAAACAACCTTCCCTTTCAATCACCAATTTAGTCACCCTTTAAGGTCCTCTTTCACATACCTAAAACTCAACTCCAACTCTTTTGGAACAATTAGCCCAAATCTAGCTTTTTAAGTTGAATTAGGCCTCTTTTTCAAAGCAACTCACCTCAAAAATATCATCCAACACTTGGAACCTCCAAATAGTCAAAGGACAGCCTAAAAAACCACAAAATATTCCACTTTAAGGTCTCCACTCACCTATTAAGGTCCTTATATACAAAACCCTCACTTTTTCCTCTTTTAACTAGGGCTTATTGAAAAACATATACCTTGATCACTCTCCAACTTGAAACCACTTTATTCAGGCTTATTTATGCCTACACATGCTTATTTTATCATTCTCTTATGCTTCCCTCAAGCCTTTAGGCCACTTCCTTCATAAACCTCTCACTTTTCACTTGTTTCCACCCCCTTTCACCAAGGGTTTCTCACTATTTCACTCCTTTTACCACTTACAACCTCTCAGATCTCTTAAACACCTTCAAATACATTTGCTTACTCATTTCTCATTAAGCTCTAACAAGTCCTAAATCAACTTCTCAAAATCACACTCTCTAGCCTTGTCTAAAAGGCACAAATTTTTTATTTATGCTACAAGGCAGCGTGGAAATCTCTCTCAAAACCTTCACCAAACCAATTCCTTTATTCCTATACCTACCCCTACATTATACAAGTCCATTCCACCAAGAAACAGTGGTTGTTGAAAGGTGGAATGGACTTTTGAGTTCATTTTCTCAACAAAACTCTTACCCTTGTTTTCCTGGCTGCCTAGAGAAATCAGTCCACTAAATGAACAAAACTCAAGATCAACCACTCAAAACAACTTTGGAAGGTGTCCAACACCTATTCCTTTTAGTTCATATGCTTTACAGCTGTTGTACCACCTGTACGTAATTGTACACTGCTGGTAATGGAGGAAAAACTCAAAAATAACAGGAAATAATGAACTTTTATTGATTTCTCCTTCACAAAATCAACAACAACCTACAACGATGAATCACATCCTTTTAAAAAATTTCTCAAACTTTTCAACTCCCTCAAGTTCCTAAAGAACCTCTTTAACTCCCTTGACTCTTGGCATTCCATGCCTTTAGAATTTTTGCATGTTTTACAATTTTGATTGACAACTTTTGTCAAGATTTTGCAATTTCACAAATTTTCCCTAAAATAACTTCCTAGGACTATTACAACCTCAAGAATGGCTAATAAAGCCTTATTACAACTTAAAATTCCTATACAAACTCAAAATTATACATTTGGCCTCATGGAGGCATGCTCTTTCAAAAGATGCACCTGCACCAATTTGTTTCTTGATGTCAACTGAACGTCACTTTTTCTTGAAATTTTTAGCATAACGAAATCTGCTTTTAAATTGATAAAAAAATATCAATTTTTTTCTTAAATTGAAAAATTATAGGAATAAACTTCAACAAAAGTTCTACATTTTATTATTTTACATTATTTTGAAATACAAAAAATAAATACCACTAAATTATGTGGTTGAAGTTGAGAACTTTTTCTCATGTTGGATGATTCCTTTATAAAGTGTGACACAGGTTTGTACTTTTACCCTATACCAATATAATAAGTTGGTTTCACTGTAGGGAAATACAAAATTAAAAAGTTAAAAATATTATTATTAGTAAAATTATTGGGCATATATCTTCATATGGTGATCTAATGGATATAGTGTTTCCCACTATCTTGATATGAATTTAGTATCAATCATGTTTGAAGAAAGTTTATATGAAAGTTTATAATTACTATTGTATGTCCCTTGAACCTTAGATGATTCTTGTGTGCGCTTCTTGATGCATGATATGATTTGTCAAGAAAGATATATAATATAATATGACTATGATACTTGATATCATTGATCATATTATGTTAGGACTCCACTTGGAGACATAAAAGCATGTTTGCATACATTTTGTATTGTGACAATGTATTAACTCTTTAATTTTTTGCTATGCTTTGATACAACCATGCCTATCTTATATTGATTAATATACATTATGGATTTGATTGTTGTAAGGTTAATAATTGTAAGTATCAAATTGGGCGGGACAATGAAACCTATTTTTTTATAATAATACTTTCATATAAAGTGGGTATTAGTGTTAGTTGAGCTATATATGCATACAATCATATACTTAACATGGGATGATATAATAATTATCATAAATTTTGACATAAATAAATGAAACATTCCATACCAGGTGGGAAATTCAAAAGAGTTTAAAGAGATCTAGTATAAAACTCTATTTATCTTAATGGGTATGTGTGGAGACTTGAATTGGTGATTACTTTAGAATTTTGAGCATTATGAGTTTTATGAAATGGTCATAGTTTGATTGTTTATTATTTATAAGTAATCAACCTATCCCATGTGTTAATGAGATGATTTTGTAAGGGACTCTAGGAGATTCATGTTGAGTTATGAATTATAATAGGGTGAGGATTAATTTGAGATCTTGATGCCCTTGTATGAAAATTCTTTAGGATATGTTCACTAAACTAGGGACATGCTTAGATTTTTTAATACTAGTAAGAATTTTTATTTTTTGGGAAAAATTTAATAGAACTTTGTTGAGATATGGAATAATAATCTAGGAATTTTGAGTTTTATTATCAATTAATAAATTTTTAGGAACAATGAATATTTTGGATTGGCCATTGGTAAATGGTGATTTGTTGCACTAGATGGTTTTAATCCCTTCTATGGTCTTCCTGATATACTATCTCACTTCTATAGTCTATTTCTAATCTAAATGTATGAGAATGCCTCTAGACCTATTAGAACTAAAATAATTAGAATTTATGTGTTGAACACTATGACTGTGTGTCTTGGCTCATTGAGAAGTATAGGAAGGTATATGTTAGGTTGAAGACTTAGTGAGTTCTATTCTTCCAAGAAATAAGTGAATGATAAACTTAGATATGGCATTGCTATGAATGAGTTATAGAAACCTACAAACTTTGTGTTTATGGATTATGTTGAATAAATCCATTCTCATCTAATGGTTTGAACAACCCTTAATATGTGTGGATGATCTAGCTACTATAAATATTAATTATCATGGATATATGTTGAGTTTAATATAGATCTCCTTATAATTTCCATTACAAATAGTGGAAAAGTAATAGTGAGCATTGTTGAACATGGTGTATTTATAGCTTTTAGAAACCTATGAGACTATGTGTATAGGTTTATCGATCACTTTAAAATGTTTGTATGTAAAAAATACAACCTACCAAGTGCTTGTGGATCCTTGTGATATCTTGATTATGCATACTTGACTATATAAGATGGACCCACATGTTAGAGTCAAGTCTGATATAGGTACATGGGTAGTTGGCTATCACCAATACTACGTAGGCGATTGATGCTATATATTTATTCAAAATATATCAAGGATTAGACGTTGTTCACCAATATTCTAGAGATGCAATATTCTAGGAGCTATGTATGTTATGATACACAAGTAGTTTTATTGGATACCACTAGTATTATGTAGGTGAAATATGTTAGGAGTAATTTCCATACCTTAGAGTTTAACTATCACTGATGGAATGTAGTTGATGGATGCTAAGATATTCCCATGGTATGACATGGCTTAACTAGCTTTCACTAGTGGCATTGAGATCATATCTATTAACATCCATTTCCTTCAATGGTTCAACCATCTATGAAAATTTTATTAATGGCTAAATGTGTTTTTTGTTGTTATAGTGTGCATTTTTTGGTGATTACCACAAGTAGTAAGTGTAGAGTCTAAAATAACGTATTGTAAACTTGGTAGAGCCTACATAATTAAGAGGTTTATTTGACTGAACAGTCCATAAAACATTGTTAAGACTACATTAAAATATGTCAACCTAGGATTTGTAAGCTTGTGATGGTGCAACATTATATATGCCTTCAGAGACTCAAAACTACTTAAGCTACCCTTTTCAAGTTATTCTAGTTGCTGAAAATTCACAGAATTACAAAATAGTAAAGACATAAATCAGAACTAGTTGCTACGGGTACCTACAGCTTAAACTGTAACTAATAAAATAATACTGTGACAACTCAAAATTGATAAAACTACTAACTCAGCTAACTTAACATCCAGAGTACTACTGGTTAACCATTACATGCATATTCATGAGAATTCATTATCAATAAGAAAAGTATAAGATTCTAGTTTAACTTGCATATAATTCATGAAGTAATGATAAACAAAAAATAACTATTAAATAGAAATAAACAACTGAAAAAATAAAGTGAGGAATAATACCTTGAGTGGCCTACTCAAGTGGTTATTCTCACTTTCACTAAACCCAAATCTAACTAACAGATTTTATGCATCCCATGAAATTAACTCAATTCATTGCATATCATGAAAGATTACATAAGATCTTCTCACATATTGTATTCAATCATTTTGAATATTTATGATGTCTTTGAAACTAAAAATAACTAGTAACATAAAATTGAAAAACCAACTAACTTATCTACGAATTCAACCATCAACTATATACAAGCTTGAGGGAATCTTATTCAAAGCAAAAACTTAATTGAAATCACTAACTCCACTCCTAGATATTAGAGCATAGTTAAGAATAAATTATTCAACCTATAACAGAAAAGGAAAAAGAATCCTAATAGGACTAAAATTAAGTTAAAACATAATTGCATGTAAACATACAAACATTTGTCAAAATCCTATCAGTAAGGGATACCTCTTCTTCAATGATTATTAACTAGTTATAATAAGACATGTTCAACCTTCATCAAGTGCCTTTAATTAGCAATCATCACATTCAACTTAATCTGGAACTCACTTGTTTTGTTGTCCCAAAGTTCCTTTTGTTGCGGGTTCATCCTGCAACTGCTACATGCTATAGTTCCTCATTGGCTGCAAAGAGGTTAATTTACAAAGCATGTACACAAGGCTAACTATCACAATTAAAGCATAGAATTTCATCCACATTCATACATATCTATATATAAACCATGCAATACTTATGATACCATAACCATATTTCCATCAATATATTTTAGGTTCAAGTCTGCATAATAAGTATGAAAGGATCTAGTATAATATAGCAGCATTGTTTGGAAAGTATATCTAAAAGTTTCTCAAAATATGTATGAAAACAATAGAAAATGAGCTAATATTTGGACCTATCAGTAAGGATGCTCACTTTCCTTTATAGTTGGTAGTGAACTGGTATAAATGATGGGGCCCATAGTGTAGTATAGGGTGAACTAATATTATTTTTGGTTGGGATGTATTTAAGGGATTATGCATTAGAGAACTAGGTAAAGGGGAAGTTGCTTGTAGTAAGGTTCTAACCACATCTTTTTGTTGGTTGGTCACTTGTGTACATATAATGATATTGAGTTATTCACATTGTGTATGTGTGTTGTATGCATGAGCAAGCCACACAATGCATATGTGATAATGCATGAGTTATTCATATTTTTTATGTGTATCTATGGATGGGCTACTCATCATGTATATATGCGATGTATGAATAAGCTAGTTTCATGGGGAAAATGTGTTATGTTCATGAGCTAGTCACCCTATGTTTATGTGATGCATGCATGATCAATTTGCAATATCTATATTTTATGCATCCATGAGTTATCACATTTAATTTATATAATGTATGCATGAATTAGTTACATTGTGTACATGTTTTATATACATATAAGATAATCATAATGTGTAAATGTGATGTGTCACTATATAGATTTGTGTTAATCCCAAATGTGAAGATGATGACTTTATGTTATTAGTGTATGGATTGTAAAGCCTCTATTTCTTAGGAAGTGATTTGTACGAAGGGTCATTATGAATGATTCCTCGATGTTTAGGTCTGGGACTAGGGATGATCTCCTAACATTATGAGAATACCATATTTTAGTGTAAGTATAAATCATGATATAGAGTTGTTTCCATGATTATGGATGGTAAGGCTTTGAAGTTGGCACTTCCAAATTAGATAGAATATGTCTAGTTGATTAAGATAGTACAAAAGATGCAATGTTATTAGGAAAACCAATTGTTTTGTAACTAGGGTGAGTTATCTATATACATTGAATACCTCATGAGCCTAGTGGACTCAAATGCACTAGCCCAAACCTCTTAGTAACATTGGATAGAGGATCTCAACAAAGTGATGTAGGAGGAGTGGTGAGTACAACTACACCTTGGAGTCCCAAGGAGAAAGGTTGATAAGAGAATTCATCTAATGCTATCACAAGGTAAGCATTGAATCTAGTGCCAAGGAAAAGTTTAAAGATGCGATTTATGAAGAGATAATTGCACTAAACGATCACCTACCTATGTTGTGAAGGATGTCTAGGGTACCATTTATTGTTCTCCTATGGAACAATATTATTTTTTATGGTAACCCAAACTTGCACTTGAAGTAGATCAAAGCTACCAAGTAGAAAAAACACATTATTGTGTAAGAAATTTAGGTTCTCAAAAAATGTAATGAAAAATAAGTGTTATACCACTACAATTTACCTAGAGAAAATAATGAAATAAAGGATTGAAGAGCTAAATTAATGGAATTATAAATATGAAATTTAAATGAACAAAATACAACACAGTTAAATTTTGAAGATAAAAAAGTGATATTAAAGATGTTAAGAATTCATTAACCATTAAATGCTAGAATTTTAAGGTATTGATTAAAAATATATTTCAATATTTATAAATTGATTATATGTTGCTCTAGCTTAGATCCATGCGTACAAAATTGAGTTGACACATAGACTTAAACCTATATCAGCAAAAATGAATTGACATAAATGTAGTTGATTGAAAACACTTCACCTTGATCTTTTGATGTGTAAATATTAATAAGGAATAGGTGGTGTTTACACACACTTGGGGAATCTACTTAATCATGAGGGTCATGTCCTCTTAAGTTAAAATCCTAGATGAAGTGATTATAACAAGAATAATGGTCGAGAACAATAATCAAGCGTTCAATTAACCTAAGATGATGTATCTTTTAATAATATTGCATGGTGCTATTGATGTTATTTGATTATTCCTTTATCATTAGATTGCTAAGATGTTCCCAATGATTTGAAATGAATAAATGAATGATAAATACAACAATGTACCACATTTGAATCAACACAAAAACTACACTAGACTGAACATCAATGGTTGGAAAGATGTAAATGTAAATTTTGAAAGTTTAAATTTATATGATTTAAATCTATAATTAAGAACTACTATGGATCAATTTTACAGCCATAAATTGGATCTACAATGATAAATAAAAAATTTAAAAATTGAAACCAATTTCTAAAAATGATATTGCAAACAAAATTCCTACAACAGTTTACTACTTATAAATTTGATATTATAATTAAAAAACACTAATAAAAGGGGGCCAAATAATAAAATAGCTTTATTGAGTTTTTTGAGATGTTTGTGATGGTTTTTTTTCATTTCTTTGATGAAGTTGTTTCATTTTTTATTTTTTAGGTCTGTTTTGAGTTTAAGAACAATTGATAGTATAAACTTGTAACAATCTTAATCTCTCACAAACAATGAGTTTGTAATGTAGAAATTCTCAATTATTTATCATTTTTAAATAAGAATGAGGTATAAAATTATTATTGATTGTTTCATCATATTAATCTTAAAATGAGCTTTACATACTTATATCACATATAATAAGAACAATTGATAGCATAAATTTGTAAAAATCTTAATCTCTAATGAACAATGTGTTTGTAATGTAAAAGTTCCCAATAAAATATTTGAGAGATAACATCAAACTTTGAATTCCATATCTAAAACTTGAATTTGGTCCAAATATTTCAGCAAAATCACTTTTTACTTTAAGAATGATGTATTGAATAAAAGTTGATCAAAACAAATATATTTTTTTCAATATATCTCAATGACACATCACATCTATAGGATTTTAACCACTTTTCCTCATCTAAGAACTTTCAAAAGACGAGGGAACAAAATACCCTCTTTGTGTTCCAATCCAAACAAATCTAAGGAATGTCCCTAAAGTTCTCCTCAAATTAGAAGACATTTCCTAAGACTATGTGAGGACATCATGCTATCCTTGATATTCCAAAGACTTTAGAATATCCCCCACCAACCAAACTCAATCTTACATTAAAAAAACACTTTAACCACAACTACAAAACCTTGGCACTTTATAGGGGGTCCACAATACCTCCAATATCAAAATATTATTTCATTCCCTATATTACATTAATATTTATGTTTCCATCATTTATTTTTGTATTGTTACAATTTACTTTTACAAGCAAATAAGAAAGAAATTTAAAAAGAAGAAGAAAAAATTAATTACTAAAACCAAAAAAAACTTTTTAAAAGATCCAAATTATTAATTATCATTTATACTCACAGTAATCAAATGATTACAAACAATTTAAAAAATAATTAAATAATTCTTAAACATAAAACCCTATACTCCTAATAAGCTAGTTCTACCAATTCTTTTATCACCTGTCCACAAACCTAAATATAATAAATAACCCTCTATTTTAAAAAGAAAAAAGAAAACATAAACTATTGAGCAAGGAGCCCCTGATTTGCTACTCTGAAGAAAAACATCACTTTACATACAAACATCAACTTAGTTGGCATGAGAAATCAACAGCTGCGTTAAATAAATGCAGGCCAAAGACGGACCCTATATTCTATATGTAGAGTTTATATAGTTCATAAGGGAAATGGACGTGGGTATTCAATTTTCCCTATTAGGTGTAAAATCTAGATGGCTAAAAATAGCATACAAGGAGATAGCAACAAAGCAATAACGGTCACTTCAAGAAATTAACTAGCCGTTACACAGTGAAGGCTCTTCAAATACAAGCACTTTCTCATTCATTTCATACTTTCAAATTCTGCAAATTAAGCTTTCAAATCTTTGCATTTCTTTATTCTATCACTTGCAGCAACATTCTGATTGTTTTATGGTTTTATCGTTGTAGTTGGATTGAGATTTTTTTTATTCATATGGATGCTGATAAATGCACAGATAGCAGGGGCCACCTGCTTATGCTTATAATCAGCCCAGGGATCTTCCAGCTCTCTTGCTTCTTTTTTGTTTTTCAAGGATTTTTTCTGAACTCTTCTTTTTACTGTTGCCATTCAGGAAAATGCTAACAATTATAGATGGTGGAGTCAAGCTATTCCTGTCCTTTGTGACCTCTTTGGTTCTTACATGTACTATTCTGCACAAGCTGATTGTTCAAGGGAATGTTGTGAAGATGTTGCATAGGGACGAGACTGACTTGAGGGCTCTGAGGGAATGTGGTGAAGATGTTGTGAATATATTCAAGCCTTGAGGTATGTCTTCAACATCTGAATGCAGATCGGTGTGTTTCTTGTCGAATGCATTTTCTTTTGTTAACAGGTATAGCTTACTCTGTGGCTTGAACAAAACTACATTGCACAACATCCTCAAACAAACCGATGCTAGGGAGTTTTTCATTTCTTTGAAACTGATTGGGAGTGCCAGAGATGGATTTTAAAATTTACATTTCCCCTGTTCTGAAGCTACTTTTCGTTTATAGAGATTTATCGAGTACCCACTAATGATATCCATTAGGTGAGCTATCAAGGTGAGATTCACATTATTTCCTAGCAATATGTCCAGCATAAAGGTTTTATCAGTCCTCTGCTGATGATTATGCCTTCAAAGCATAATTAGCCTATTAACGTTCTTATAACTGAATAGCCTCTTAAATTGTTCTGTTATTTGTGGGTCTGCTTTCATTTTCGCTCTTATAATTTATGGAGAGAGTGTTTTAGGGTTCACAAAGCTATCCAATGCCTTTGGACCACTAAATCTTCTCCAAAATCTCTGCATTATGGATTTCATCCACAGTTTACAATCATGCAACTCTGTATCAAAAGCTATACGAATTCCCTAGCATTATCAATTCATATATGCACTGTTTTTAGTTTTCTATTCAGATCTCGTGACTTCTTATTCCTTACGACTTTTATTCATGAACTTCGTAACTTCGTCTATTCTGTCCATTTCCACTTACAGTTTGGTGTTGGAATGTCGTCCATTTGTTTTCTCTATTGCCCCATGTAACCAGGCCTTCACCAACTTGACGGTTACATTTAACTATTAAAACATCTCTCAGATTAAAACATTCATAAACACGTTACGGGTTTCACCAACTTTCGCAGGGCGGGAACAGTGAGTTTGAGTTTGAGTTTGTTTTGTCGATGGAAACAATTTGAGCCTCTTCACATCCCTTCAACAAGGCCGTTGATATGTCTCATTTTCTGATCCCACTCTTTCGACATGACCCTCGTCAAGGAGATAATCATACACTGACATATCTCGAAAGGTAACTAGAGAGGCCGATCTTTTGAATGCGTCTGTGGAAGAAATACCCTCAAATCACCATTCTCACGATCTCTTCATACTATGACCAGCACAGATGGATCATGAGATCCAATGCCGTCTGTTATTCTTTAGAATTTCTTTCACTTTGTAGATTAGACTAAGGCATCAGGTTGTCTATAAGAGCATTCATGGGATTTCCAAAGACATTCTTCAGTTCCTATCATTATTCTTGCATGCCTCTACACTTTTGAATGTGATCCCTAAAGCATTAAGCTTCTTCTATGTTATATCCCTAGGGTCGGGTCTTAAGAAAAACCAAATTCAAAGGACATCAAATAGCTGTTGTCAATGATTGTTAAACCCTAGTAAATGATAATCAGAAAACTGTAAATCTGGAAAGGACTATCAGATTTGTGGTGATTATGCTCATTCTTTGCACTCAAGTTTACAGAAATCGAGCCACAGTAAATTCTGTAGATAATGAGCAAATTCAGATCTGGAAAGAATAAATTATTCTTACAAATGTCTTCCATTAGTATGCCCTCAGATTACAACTGTAGTACAATAAGGATTACCAGCGGTTAGGTGGTTGTTCATTAGTTCAATCATTGCAGTCAGATTTATCTGGCAGAATTGAAGAAGGCAGACTTCACTGTGCAGGGAGCGATAGTACCTCCTAAATATGTGATGCCCTAGGGTTAGGCCTGGTTTAGACTGAATAAATGTATTTGGTCCTTTAGGGGTTTTTCAGCTACCTTCTGTTGCAACACCAACTTCTATTGCAACGCCAACTTCTAATGGTTCCAATTCTTCGGTTAGGCATTTGGATCTAGAGAAACTTGCTGCAACGCCTGACTGGAAATTGAGGTGTGGAACCCTCAATTGCTTGACGACTTGGAGTTGAAATCTGTTGTTGTTTTGGCTGGTGGTAATCCCCTTGCCTGCTTTTATAGTTATGCTTCTGTATCAGTATATGGATTTATAGTTTACTGATAGTAATTTGCTTTTTCTTGATAAAATGTCAAAAAATAATAATAAACTTTGTAAGTTAAAAGAAAAAATTATATTGAAATCATGGGAGATGCTCTACAATCTGGCTGAATGAAGATCTGGTGAGTTTCTGAGTTACAGCAGGAAGGGCCCCATGCATGAGGCATAGAAAATTCAGTGTTTATTAAGTGCAGTTTACTTTCACTAAAGCTAGCTAGCAATAACCAAGCTTTTGGCCATGCTCAAGAGTCCAAAGCACGAAACTAGTCCAGTGTTGACTAGTTCACAGAGTTCATAGCACGTAACTAGCCCAGTTCCATTTCCCCTGTCTCCACTTTCTCTGCATTAAGGACAAATTTAAATGAGAATTTAACTCGTAATGTCAGAAATTATATGTAACTAATTTGTTTTTTGTTCTCTTTTTTTCTCTGCTAGGCTAAACTTGGCAGTCTCTGTGAAAATAAAAAGAGTGCTTCTTTTATTTTCAGTTAAATGAGAATTTAACTCGTAATCTCAGAAATTATATGTAACTAATTTGTTTTTTGTTCTCTTTTTTTCTCTGCTCAGGCTAAACTTGGCAGTCTCTGTGAAAATAAAAAGAGTGCTTCTTTTATTTTCAGTTTTCTCAATACATGAAAGAGCATATGTGATCAAACTTTGTATGTTTTCATTTTCAGTTCACCTCTGTTTTCTATGTCCATTCTTTTAATCTCTGTTTATACTCTGCCTTCCTCATTTTTCAGTTCACCTCTGTTTTCTATGTCTATTTTTTGAATCTCTGTTTATCCTCTGCCTTCCTCATCAATCTTGAACAAGTTAGAAAATTAGCTAAGGGTCATATGGAAGTGAGAAGTTATCTCAAGTGTATTAAACCCAGAACCCTTAAGTCGGAGAAGCGTCAGACACATTAAAAAATCAGAGATGGGGTAATATGGTATATATTAGGGTTGATTTGTATGCTTCTAATTTGCTGGTTTCCTACCTTGATGACTGTAAACTGCCCTTTGCCTTCTCCTACATAGATCTGACTCCAGTAAGAACCAACAGCTCCTTGGACTGTATTTGGATTTGTGATGCCTGGAGCTGATTGGAAACTGGATCTGGTAATCATTGGTGTCTAAAATGCATACACCTCCTGATGGATGCATGAACCTACTATGTGCTGATAGCTTGAAACACTATTACTCAGGACTTTAGTATATTGATGCAGAGTCTCCGTCCCAGCAACAATGAACCTAAAATTTGAAAACTCAGATATTATCATAGCCCAAAAAAAATGGATGCT
>VDFB02169466.1:533656-557080 GCA_007258455.2 Sequoia sempervirens | reverse complement strand
GTAATTTTAACAACTATCGAAGAGGGTTGTTATTGTGTTTTATTTTTATCACTTTTATTTTTCCAAATTTCTATTTTTTTGCATCATGAATCAAATTTTAAATTCCTCTACTTAGACCATACAACTATTTTGAGTGGAAATCGAGAATTATAATCTACTTAAGAAAGGTTGGTTTCATAAAATAACAATGGAATTAGAACTTGAACCTACCATTCATGCAAAAAACTAAATGGTTTAACAAAAGTAATGAATCGTATGGAACATTATGTTTGTCTATGTCTCTCAATCTCCTTTTTCATAACAAATATTTGAACTATCTAAATAGAATATGAATTGAATTAAAAAGTTTGTTTGAGACTCAAGATTCTATGAAAGGTTGCCAATTGGAAAATGAGCTCATTATTTTAAGCTTAAGAAATTTTAACACCATTCAAGACTACACTAAATTTAAATCACTAAGGTTATAATTGAAATAGTGTGAAATTAAAAAGAAATATGAACAAATAATACTTATAATTCTCTCTAACCTTGGTTATGACTATTTAGCTTTTATCACCTTTTATGCCACCAATAGTTCTCTTGGAAATAAATTTACCATTCCATCTATGGATGAATTTTCCATCTTTCTCACTATGGAATAGGATAAGTTCATCTATATGGGAATTATCAAATCCTCTATCACATTTCCTTATTGTTTTGATTAAATGGAAAAACAAGTTTTGAAGGGAATCAAAACTCTTTACAACTGAGGATACAAAATGCTGCTAAGGAAAATATTCAAAAGACCACCAACATCAACCCAACAACCAAAAACACAAACGAGCAGGTGCTAAACTAAAAGTAAGACAAAAGACCACCATCAGCACCCCACAACTACATAATAGCAAAACAACCTAAAAGAAACCAACCTCCAATAGGAAACAAAAAGAAAGAAAGAAAAGACCACACACTAATTCAAGCCACCCAGAGTGTTGGCGACCTCAATCTATTGGTTCCTGTGCCTCTTGACCATGTCCAACAACTCTTTCTTCTCGACATCAAAATTTTTCTTCCAATCAGCTGACCCTTTTCCAACAGGACCTTTGTCGCCATCCTTAGTAGCTTTTTCTCCCTTGCCCTTGGCCACATGTTCTTTCTCCATAAGCTCAAAGAAGTAAACTTGATCCTCCCTGAGCTTGCTTATTTTCCTAAACAAGACTTCTAGCGAGTTTGCATTGTTCTTGACCGAGATATGGCACACCTACATTAACTTCTTGATGTCTGTATTTATGCCTAAAACCTTGGCATCCAAAGCCACCAATTTTTCCTCACACAGAGACTTAAATTCATGATAATAACCCTCAAGGTCCACCATTCTATCTATAAGAATGTTTGACACAGAACCTTTCATAACATTCTGCATATTCTCTTTTAAGCCTCTGATTTTAATATTGATTTTATTGAACTCCTAAAGAGTCCACATAGCCAATTTAAAGGTACCAGTGGCCCCAACCAGAGCCATATTAAGTAAATCAAACATGGAAGTAGCATCATTGTCAAGGTAAGAAAAGTCCTCAGAAAGAGGATTTACCTTCAAAGGCTCTTGTTTGGATTTTCTCTTCCCTGCATTCTCCTCATCCAGACCCTTAATTTCCTTGTCCTGCTCCTCCTTGGGCAGGTCCTGCATGGGAGAATCCTCAATGGCCACCATCTTTTCACCAGCATCCTTTTCCTCACCAGTTACACTAGGGTCCTTGGTCAGAACCTCAAAAGCCTTATTCTTTAAATTAGAAATTCTCTTCGATAGCCTCCTTGGTTTATCATAAAAACCCTTAGCATTACCCTGTGTCCCCACCTTTGAACCACCACCAACAACAACTTTACCAACAACCACCTCTGCAGACTTGGGAGAAGAATCACTCAACCCCACCTTTGTGTCCTCACTCTTAGAAAGGGCCAACTGCTAAGGCAACTTGTTACACTTAGTACTAGCTACCTTCCTCTTCTTCGAAGATGTAGCCACAACCGCAGGGGAAGCATCCTCCTCATCCTCACTTCATTCCTCCTCCTATTCCAAAGGGGACTCCAAACCCGATGACCCAAACAGACCACTAACAAATTTTTACTTTCCCTTGATGGTCGGATCTAGAATGAGAGCCTTGACATGCTCCATAATAAGAATGATAAGCCCTTCATGGAGGATAGGGGCCCTCCTATTCTTCAAATGCACGTATACCGAGACCTCAAAAGAAGATAACAGGAAAAATGGAAATGAAATGAACAAACCATGTCAAAAATGGTTAAGGAGAGTGAAATGGTGACCAAGAATAGCCCTAAACCTCCCTTCCAGGGTAACGTAACACATCAGGACCTCCGCAACACTCATCCTGATTTTCTTGAGAGAAGTTATCTCATAACCCCAACTCTCCAATTTGATTAACTGCTTCCTCTCATTATCTTTGAAAAACTGAACCATCACTTCTATGTTGCTTTTTTTATCCTTAAAAAACTTCCTACCCACAGTCGGCATTCCCGTGACAGTGGCAATCAAGTCCTCATTGACCTCCACTTCCAGACCTTTACTCTTCAGCTTACAATTATGCCAGAAAGAGACAAATTGTGTCGAGGCATTATGGCCATGCCCGTGCAATCTCTCCAAGAATGGAGTGAAATCCCCATGGATCAAAATACTCTAGAGTTTCTTATTTCTTCGAATGTCACAATAAGAGTGTGGCTTGATTCGACTCTTGTTGCCACCCATTGCGACTGACACAAAATTCACAGGACCCTTGCAAAAACAACTCAACTGAAGACCAGAGAGTCGTAAAATACCCATAAAGCGTGCAATCTGAAGGAAGGTACTAGGCCATAAATGTCTCAACACCTCATCCCACGCCATCATTCCTTAATAAACTCCTAGCTTTCTTGGGAAGGATTGATCCCTCCTCCCATGAACGAAATTCATTTAGGCGGACAACCTCGTTGGCAAAAAAATCTTGCAACGAGTTTCCTTCTCGATAAACGTGAGACTCGGGTCTCATCACAAAATTGCAACATAATTATCATATCCTTGAGAAGAAGGTCAAGGTTCTAGCTCAGAGGATGAGTGCCACGTAGATTATTTATGATGTTCATGGAATTTCCTTCCACCCAAATGTTGGAGTACCCTTTTTTTGATGGCATACTTAACACTTATGAACACAACCTCCGCCTCCACGCAATGATTGGTCTGAGTACCCAATGGGAATTCCACTGCACCAAGGAGTCTACCAACATCATTTATTAACACCCCCCCCTACATCCAGCAGGTCCAGGATTCCCCTTCACTGCCCCATCACATTTCCTTATTGTTGACCAAGGCACAAATGAATAGAAAGGAACAAGTAATAAGGATACTATTAGGAAACAATGCATAATACCCAAATTATTTAATCCATTTCCTACATAACCCCATGAGAGAAAATCATGCTTACAAGCTTACAAAATAACCATAATGCATATATCAAAATAGATAAGCCACAAGATAACACAAGATATACCTTGGGAAAACCCTCAAGAGGGAAAATCCCAGCCTCCCAAAGCATCCATACTCCTTATATTATTCAACAAATAAATAATACATGAACTTATAGAGTTACCATGAATAATTTTCAAGTATCAAGCCTCTCCAATGCATCCTCTATGTGTCCAAGCATGAATCCACATATCTCATGCAATGATTCACATATGCACTCCTCAAAAAGACTCAATAATGACAAACCACTCACACAACCAACCTTAACAACTAAATATGTGTTTACTTTTATAGATACAAGCTCACAAAAATACAAGGGTGATCCCATAATAGTGGTTTACACTTTTAGGCCAAACTTGACATTGAACTAGTTTTTTTAAACTAAATCTTCACTTTCGGGCACCTATAGCTACTAAACATGAGGAATTTGAAGATGATGCAAACTAGTGATTTGTGACAATTTGTCTTTAGATTCTAAATACATATTTTAAATTTTTTGGAATCAGATTGCATTTCTTTTTCCATCTCCTTCGGAAACTAGTTTTTAACAGTAAACACCATTTTTAAAGAGTGATGTTCATTGTAAATAACATAACTTTTTTTTTACGAAGGATAAATTTTTTTTTTTTTTGAATTTAGATTTGTAACTATGATATCAAGCATGTTCATTTGGTTTCATAGTGTTTTATTGACTATTTTTTTCTCAAGTTTTGAAGTCAAACCAATTACAATTTAGACATAGGCAAATCGTATACAACACAATTTTTTTTTGTATGTATCAATTTTTTTTTTCTAAATCAAGCACATCAATACCTAGCATAGACATATTTTTTAGATTTTTTTTTTTATAATATACTATTTTTCCACATGTGCAAAATAGAGAACTTGATTTTTGGTGAAAAACCCACATTCACAAGAAATAAAAAATAAATATAAAATTCAAATTAAATATATTTAAAGTTATACTTTTTGGAAAGCTTATAATAAGGACTACATACTTACAAAATCTAAATTTTAAATGAATTCATTTGATCCCCCAAAAGGTAAATGAAAAGTGGTTTTTTATCAGCATTTTGGAAGGTGAAGAGGAGACTCCATTATAGGTATGGTTTAAAACTAGTGGGGTTCTATCCATGGGGGTTGATCTCAGGGGGTTCGATCAAAACCTCTTCAATTAGAATCCTTTAAATAGAACCTTTATGAGATAATGGAATGGATTGGATCTAAGTTTTCATGAGTCAAGCTAGGGCATCTAAGCCCTAGCTCGTGTTGGATTTTTGTTTGTTCTACACTATCTGAGGGGGATTCTTCTTGTGTGTCTGGGGGGTTTGTTTTCTTCTTTGTCTGTGTTGTTTCCTAGGGCACGTGGATTGATTTTGGTTCGACCCTACTTTCTGTGGAGATTTCTTGTGAGCCTGGTGTGGTGCGACCACCTTGGAGGTGGGTCTATTGTGTTCTAGGTGCAGGGTGGTGTTGAACGGAGGGGTGGTGTTTTTTCTGGTGCGTAGGGTGTGAGAAGCCTATGGATTCTTTCCTCGGTGTGTTTGACCTCTTCTTTCTAATGCGCGGGTGTGGAGGGTTTGTGGTGCTGGTGTTGGTGTTGGTGCGATGAAAAGAGGAAGGGAGTGGGGAGGATTCCCCCACCCATTATTGTTCGGGGATTGTGTTTATTGTCTTGGGCATGATGGCCTTCTCGAAGGGTGAGAGTCAGTGGGGATCCCTAACTTGGACTTCCGGGCATTGATAGGCTCGAATTCTTCAAGTCAAGGGATGAAGACCTTTGATAACAATCTATTTGCTCCATATACATGGATTGTTGATATGGGGTTGTCTAATGGCGTGCAGATCACGCAGATTAACGACTGTCTCGAGCGGTAGAAGGGGAGGCCAAAACTAGTTGTTCCATCTGAAATGATTGTTGAAAATGTTGAATATTATTCAAACGACTCCTTATATTGCAAATTTTTGGGGATGAGGGTTTCCTTGCAGTTTTTGGAGTTTTGGGCCCGAAGGACGTGGGATTCAGAGGGAGAAATGGAGATAATGTTGCTGGTGAACAATTATTTCATGGTTACTTTTAATTGCATTTCTAATCGCAATAGGGTATTTGAGGGAGGCCCTTATTTTCATAATAAGGTGTGGTTGTTTATCAAGCCATGGCATGCAGGATTTAACCCCACTAACGAGCTTCCAAATTATGTCCCGATGTGGGTTCATTTACCTCGGTTCCTGGTGGAATGCTGTCGAGAGGATGTGTTGCACATGTTGGCCTCGATGCTTGGAAAACTAGTTGGGACTTCATTGCAGACTTTGGGTAAAAAGGTAATGAATTTTTCATGCATTTGTGTTGAAATTGATCTAAGTAGGCCTTTGCTTGATGCAATAGATACGTGTGTGGGCTCTTAGTCTTGGGTGCAGCATTTGGACTACGAGATTCTTCCTTTCCATTGTCGGCTATGTCGAGAATATGGCCATTTGTAGCGGAGATGTCCAAGGTATAAGCCTGTGGAGCCCCAACCTCCACAACCTCCTAGCGATCTTCCTGGGAAAAATAAGGGGAAGAGCATTGCTCCTGATGAGTTAGGTGCTACTGATGGTTTTTCTCCAGTCAAGGCCCAGAATCAGAACAGGGGTCAAAAGAGGCCTTTTAAAGAAAGGAAAGATGAAGATACTTTTAACATATTTGAGGTTTTGGATGATCTCAGCCAATAGGAGGTGAACCCAAGTTTGATCAACCTGGATTAGGGGCTTGAGGGATTAGCTCAAGAGGATCTTGTTCTTGATTCTTCTATGGATCCACAAAGGGATGATTTTCTGCACATGGACACTGATCAACATATGGTGGTTTCAGAGGTTCAGGCTCCCTCGGCCGCTATTCCAACAATGGGTGAGGATTCTTCTCTTCCTGGGCGGAACACTGGTCCAGACTCGGTTGGGAAGACCAAGCCTCCCCCTAAATTGTGCATCTTGCAGAAGGATATTAAGAAGGGTGGGGCAGAGAAATTTGCTAAACCTGACAGAAAAAAGGATGTGGAAAGGATTAAACTGACAGGCGAGAATTTGGTGGAGTCAGGGTCAGTAAAGACTCTGGATTCTCATTTTTCAAGTCCCTTGAAATGATTGTTCTTTCATGGAATGTACAGGGCTTGAACAATGGCCCTAGAAAAAAAGATGTTCATGATTTAGTTAGAAGTCAAGGTCCTGATCTTTTCTTTTTGTAGGAGACTAAGTTATCAGTTGAGAATTTGCTAGGTTTGGCACCTAATTTGTGGAGGAGCAGGGAGTCCCAGTGCATTGGAGCTCATGGAGCTTCTGGGGGTCTAGCCTGTTTATGGAATCCGCAGAGGATCCGACCTCTTTGGTGGATGTCTTCTAAATCCTCTATGTCTATGATTGCTACTAGTTTTGAGAAGGGGGAGGTTATTCTCTTTTCTAATATATATGCTCCTACTGATTTTTCAGGGTAAACAAGGTCTGTGGTCCCATATCAGGCTTATCCACAATATGATGCCTTTTCATCCTTGGATTATGGCTGGAGATTTCAATGCTTTTTTTGAGTTGGCTAAGAACTGTGGTGGTTATGGAAGGTTGGAGCCCTTTGCGTTGCTGCTTCATGACAGTATTAATACTTTGAATCTTGTTGATATCAAACCCAACAATGGTCAATTCACTTGGAACAATCATTGGGTTGGAGATTATTGCATTGCAGAAAGATTGGATCGATTCCTGGTATCCTGTTACTGGGTTGGAGGGATGTGGTCTTCTTGCTCTGAGATCTTGGATTGGAGAGGTTCAGACCACTAGCCTATCAAGCTTGCTATTGAGTCAACTCGTGTGCCTCATATGCCCTCTTTTAGGTTCTAGCTCATGTGGTTGCGGGACCCATCTTTTAATGCTTATGTGACTGACTGGTGTAAGAATGGTAGATCAACTTATGCCATGACAATGTATTCATTTGTCAAGTTAGTTCAATATGTCAAATATCAGCTCAAGTGGTGGAATCGTCAGTGCTTTGGGAATGTCTTCCATGCAAAGGCGATGGCTCAGGAATATTTGGATGGTATCATGAGGAGGTTAAGGGAGGATGGGGTGGCGGTTGAGCTACTTCAGGATGAGGCTCGAGCTGTGAAAACACTAGAGGAATGGGAGCTGCAGGAGGAAATGTATTGGAAATAGAAGGCTCAAATAGAGTGGCTTCAGGAAGGAGATAAAAATATAGCTTTTTTCTTCAATTCAGTGAAAGCCAGGCGACATGGTAATTCTATCTCTAGTTTGGTGAATGACAAGGGAGAACATCTTTCCTCCTTCCCTAAAATTTTGAGGGAGGTGGTGCAATATTTTGAATCTCTTTTTAGGGAGGACTCGCAAGGGGGGTCTCCTGAGGGAGTGCAGGTTCTATCTTGTATCCCCTCTCTCGTGTCTAGAGAAATGAATCAACATCTCATGAGTGATATATTGCTTGAAGAGCTTGAAGGGATTATTTTCTAAATGAAGAAAGGGAAGGCACCTGGTCCTAATGGCTTCCCGATTGAGTTTTTTCAAGATTTTTGGGATATTATCAAATTTGACCTCCTGGCGGTTGTTCAAGAATCTCAACGAAATAAGTAGATGCTAAGGGCTCTAAATTCTACCTTTCTTGCTCTTGTTCCCAAGAGTGAGGGGGCGGATAGTTTAAGCCAATTTCAGCCCATTTCTTTATGTAATGTAATTTATAAAATTATTTCTAAGCTTATTGCTGACAGGTTGAAAAAGGGGCTTGAGGAGCTGATCTCTAAGGAACAAAGTGGTTTTGTAGTAGGTGGGAAAATTCTGGATGGGATTGTTATTGCAACTGAGGTCATCCATTCTATGGCCAGCTCTAAAGAAAAGGTGATGTTTATCAAATTGGACATGGATAAGGCATATGATAGAGTTTGGTGGTCCTTCCTTCAGTAGGTTCTTGGTGCTTTTGGTTTTGCAAAAGAGTGGATTCAATGGGTTATGAGCTATGTTACTTCAGTCTCCTTCTTTGTTCTTATCAACCAGAGTAACTCTGAGTTATTTGGTGCTTCCAGGGGGCTTCATCAGGGGGATCCTCTTTCCCCATACTTGTTTATTCTATTGGCTGAAGGTTTGGGGTGATGGATCAAATAGAATGTAGAGTCTCATATCATTCAGGGTTGGCAGTGGGGTGGCACCTTACCTCTGCAAACTTACCTACAATTTGTGGATGATACTGCTTTGATGGGGATGGTTACAATGCGAGAGGATTTTAATTTATGAAGAGTGCTAGATGTTTACCTGGTTGCCTCCAGTCAAAAAATTAATGAGGACAAGTCTTCCATTTTCTTCTTCAACACTCCAGGCCCCATTCATCAGAGGATTGCCCAAACCTTGAGATTTCAGATCAGGACTCTCCCATTGACTTACCTTGGTATCCCTATCTCAGTGGGAAGATTGCCTAGGGAGTCTTGGCAGATTATTTTGGATAAATTTTGGGCGAAAGTTAATCACTAGAATCATCGATGGTTATCCTTTACTAGTCATGTCCAGTTGATCAAGTCAATGGTGCAAGCTTTTCCAATTTACAAATGCATGCTCTAGGTTGCCCCTACAGGCTTTCTTAAGGACCTAGATTCAATGGCAAGACAATTTTTGTGGGCTGGTTGCTTGGAGTCTTCCAAATGGAGTTTGGTTAGATGGGAGGTTGTTTGTATCCCGAAACAATATGGTGGCCTAGGTTTGAGGCAGTCAACATTGACTGGGGAGGCTCTGGCTGTGAAACTGTATTGGCATTGGTGTAATGAGCAAGGTAAGAGTTGGGCCAGGATTCTTTCTTAGAAGTATCTCCCGGGGATCCCTCAACTTGATATTTCTAGGTACCCCCTTGTGGGGAAGGGCTCGGTAATATGGGGCACCCTCAAAAAAGGGGTTGTGCTTATTAAGGAAGGATTATTTTGGATCTGCAAGAAGGGGACTAAGGTCCCATTCTAGTCTAATTCTTGGGATGGTTTTCCTCCCATCATCTCTCAATTTCCTAACTTGTTGAATCTTTTCCAGAGATTTCTTGAGGCTAGTTGGTCGCGAGTGAGTGATTTTAAGTCCTTTTCCTCCTGTGGTCAGATGGAGGTGGTCAGATGGAAGTCCCCTGATGAGTGGTTGGATGTTGGTTTGCAGGAAGATTGTGTTGAGCTGCAAAGTATCCTCTCCAGTAGAAGTTGTAGCTCTCTCCGAGATGATGAGGTGCTTTCCTAGTCCCCCAATCCTAAGGGTATCTATAATGTTGCCTCCATATATTGAGTGTTATTATCTCTTAGGTTGGCTAGGGAAAAAAATCAGTGGTGGAAGAAGGTCTGGAACAAGTTTTCTTGGCCAAAATGTAATTTCTTTGTTTGGATGTTGGCTTGGAATAAGTGTTTGACCTGGGATAACATTCAAAAGAGAGGATTCCAGGGTCCTTCAATCTATGTTATGTGTCGGGCTAATGAGGAGGACTCTACTCACTTATTTTTTCGTTGCCCTTTTTCCCTCCAGCTTTGTCATTTCTGGTGGGGTGTTTGGAAAATTCCTTGTGTTCATGCTTCCTCCTTGATTGAATTTTGGCAAGGGATGGGTAGACCCCCTTCTATGGCCTCCTTTTTGTAGGAGGTGTGGTTTGTGGGCCCTATCTTCATGTTGTGGCAGATTTGGTTGGAAAGCAATCGAAGGATATTTCGTGGAGAAAAGAGGCTAGTGAAACAAATCTAGTAGAGATTATTGGGCATGGTTCAGGAAATGGTGGAAGCTAAGTGTGAAGTGGAATTCCCTTTGGAGAAAAGAGATATGGAGGTGGTGGAGAGATTGGGGATTTAGGCATCGTCATTGGCTTTGGCGAGTGTTAAGAGAGGACGACGAGAGAAGCAAAAAATTCATAAGGCTAGAAAATGGATGCTTCCCCCAACTAGTGTTTTGAAGATTAATACTGATGGATCTTCAAGGGGCAATCCGGGATTGGCTGGTATTGGGGGGATTGGTAGGGATTCTTTGAGCTTGGTGATCTTCCTCTTTTCGATCTATGAAGGGGCACATACCATCAACCTGGTGGAAAGGTTGGCTATTCTTGGCACTCTTGAGAGAGCTCATGCTTTGGGATGGAGAAGTATTGTTTGTGAATCTGATTCCCAGATCTTGATCAATTTTCTTATTGAGCGAAAAGTGGCAGATGTCAGCTGGCAGTTGGCTAGGCTTGTGCAACAAATTTTGTGGGCTAGTTCATTGATGGAAGCGGTGAATTTTGTCCATATTCCAAGGGAGTGGAATAGGGAAGTTGATTGCTTGGTGAAATGGACTTCTGACATGTTGAGGGATGGAGAATTGAGGAGTGGGAGTTGGTTCCTCAGGAGTTTCGTCTTGATTTAACGAATATTCTTGCTGAGGATAGGAATGGGAATGGTGACGGATGATGGTGCTAGATGTTTTATCTTAGTTTTGTTCTTTTGCTCTTGTTATTCCTTGGGACCTCAGTCCTTTGCTTCCTTTGTAATGTTGTTTTCTGATCTTCAATAATTTTTTTACCCCTTTTTAATAAAATAGAACCTTTCAATGCTTAAATCATTATATTTTAAAAAAAAATGTGATTTTAGCAAAAATCAGGATGTCCCAGAAAATGTAAATCACTATTGTGGGATCACCCACAACCAAGTGGTAAGATAAAACCATGTGCCACAAAACCATTGACCCTTAATTTAATATTGGGTACTAAGTTTTCAATATATTAAATTCTTTCCCCAAATATTAAATTATTATCCTATGTCTCCCACACAAAATAATAACCCAATATTACAATACAACTTTACAAGTGGACCCAAATAATTATCTAATGTGGCTAAATACACCTCCTAGATGTACCACAATTAAATAATCATTTAATTACAATATTATAATATAATAATTTATGTAATGGTGTACAACACCATATCCTAACATTCTCCCACTTGTTGTATACATTGTATAAGGGTTAATCAATGAAATACATCATCATAGCCATACATGAAACCACATGAATCTCCAACATGCTATCGTACTCCATCAAGATACCTGCAATAATACCAAAGTGACCACCATCTCAAGAAAGAACTCCTCTCATCCTCCAACATGCCACCTATGGAATAGAAAGAACATGCCAAGGTGAAGATGCACCAATCCATGAACACATGCATCAAATCCAAGTGATAACAAAGGCTCCAAGCTATTGTCAAAATAAAAACCCACATGATCATAAATAACATCCACAACACATGCTAATATATCCAACCATCCATACCTCCTAGGTATCAAACACATCAGTAAACTCATGCCAAAATGTGTATGCAACCCATAAACTGTAATCATAAGCTCCTTGAATCAAACCTACTAATGAAGAACACACATCCATGAAACTCCTACTATACTGGTAATGTCAAATCTTAAAATGACCAAGGCATATCAAGTCTACCAATCAACACTATACCAAGGTGTGATAAACAATCAAAACATGAAGTACCAAGAACAAAAATAATGATCCACATATGTAATACCACTATTTATGTACTCTCTCACAACATGTCACCACAATCCTACTAAATCATATGAACATGAACCTCCAAGAAGGAACCATAGAATAAAGAGAGAAAACCTATAAATCATAATGTTTCCTTCTACCAACACCTCAAAAGTGAAAATTTGTGTCAAGTATGATCTCCTTACAACCCCAAATGAGAAGCATCAACAATACCCAACCACTCAATCTCATAGATCAAATGCAACGTATGAATCATGTGTATAATGCCAACATGGATGCAAGCCTATCTACCAAGGAAGATAATACTCAAAGTATCCATTCCCAAATCAAGAAATCAGCCCAATAACATCTCCTAAAACTCCTCATCAATGAATGATAACATAAACAATCTCATATGAACAAGGAGATAACCATGCTAACCATCTCTCAAAATGAATCATTAGAACCAACTATCCATGGCTCAATATCCATATCTATGAAAGATAAATAAATATAATCTCATGCTAAATAATCCTCAAATGAGTCTCCCAAAATAAATCACCATGGCTCAAGACTCATTCCCATGAGAAAACGAAGCACACAACATAACACATTTGAAAAGAATGGACACATACCTTTCAAATGATAAACTGTTGAGTATACTAAGAGTGGGAATGAGAATGCTCCTCTAGGATAACCAAGTCATCATGAATCACTCCAAGAACAATCTCCTCTATAGGTCCATCATGAACTCACACCCATATCTAGGTGAAAGCTCCTCGGTCTTCCTATTGAAACCTCCAAAGATTAATTGTCTCAAGAAAATGTCTCTAATCTCAAGAGAACTCTAGCCTCACCCAAGTATCCAAGTATCCATGAGCACCTGAAAGGGATCAATCCATGCTAAGATCCAAGTGTAACACATCACCCTCATGAAACTCCCAAGAAAATAACCAATGCACTCAATACCAAGAGAACCGACAAGATCAATGCCAAAGCTCCAATCATAGAATCAAGAATCCAATATGACATCATGATCTAACCATCTCCTCCTAAGAGATGACATCCAACAATTCATACATCCTAGTCTCAAGAGAGCTTGTATCATGTCAAACCTCTAAGCTAGAATCAAGAGTAAACCATGATACAATACCAAACACACTCTAAACCAAGAATCAACATCTCCAACCATATGAAGATAACCATCTCCTAACAATGAACCTGTAAATGTGAAAGAAATCTTTTGTAGCAACAATATCTAAGAGTTCCTCCAAGACATACATAAACTATTAAGAAGATCATCCATCACCAATGATGAATCACACCACTACCAATAACTCCCACTACAACGTGATATCGATCTACACATGGCATCGTGACAACCATTTCCTAAATGAAGATCACCCATGTTCCACTCTCACTCAACTACAATCCCAACAGCTCTAGAGAAGTAGCAACAAGATCTCCAAGCCAAGAATATACAACCACCATCAAAAAATCAAAAATCAATCCTACACCACCAAGTCATCACTATCAAAATCTCCAACTGAAATATGTAGCCAATGAAATGTAACCAAGCTATCATGATATCGTGATAAAACCACATGCTAAAAGTCCCAACAATCAACTGATTAGGTACTCTAATCATCCATCCTATCATCCCAAAGCAATGTACCAATGCACAAATGACCATAGAAAAGGCAAACTAAAAAAATCTGCATCAACACTGAATCAATATTGTAGATATAGAAAATCCATGTCGAGTCATCCTACTACAACTAAATGGGTGATTGGACCACATAATTGCATAAATTGTAGATACCAAACAATGAAGCATGCAAACTCATCATCACATTAGTAACCTACAAACTGATATATCAAAGAAGATAATCCTGTAGGCAACAAGACTCAAACACCAAATCAACCACAAATTTGATTTGCCAAACATGTCCACAAATGAGTAACCATAGTCAAGGAACCAAAAAAAATTAAGGAGATAAGAACAACCTGCTAACACCAAACTGGATCACCACCAAACAACCACATATATGATCATGTCGTTCCAATGCTCAAATGTACCTACATATCCATGACACCATAATCATCACCAACAATCTACCTGCACTCAAATATCTCCCACATGAGACTCCAAGTCTCTACACATGTCAACCCATGTCCTCAAAATCAAAGACAACTTGTGTATCTGTCACCATCAAATTCCAACTTTTAAAAACACCTATAAACCTATACCAAGAAGCACAAAATCAATATTCAGCTTTTCCATCATAAATGACATATTAAAACATGTACTCCCTCAAGGTTTTATACTCATCTAGATGCTCACGTAATCACACTCTAAATCTCAAGCACCTATAAGTGATAAAGCAAGTACAATCCTCTCTTTGCACACAAACTGAATATACACCTAATCCAATGTGTATTATACTGCACATTCTCTCCAACATCTATTCAAAATTGAAAATCTGATTATATATGAAAATTGCAAAAGTTATGACCCAAATAGTGAAATCAAGAATATCTAACTTTTAGGTCCCAAAAATTGATTAAAACAATAAAATCATGGAACAAAATCTATACCACTATGTAATGCTCAGAGAGTGCTTTCCTTCAACTATCAAAAGTCAAATATGACATCTTGGCTGGAAGCTATGCCCCCTAGAAAAATGTTGCACAATTAGGCTAGTAGAGGGTAGCTAATGGCCCCCCTGGGTGACCCACCCGTGGTGGCAATGCCACTTGGGAAGAATCACCCAAAGGGTCTGCAAACTTGATTTAAAAAAATAAATATGATTAAATTTTTTATTTTTAAAAAATCAGGCAATTTTTTTTTTTTAAAAGCGATTTATGATTTAAAAAACCCCCCACATGGAGTTAGGCTAGCCTAGCTAGCAAAGCCGACAACCCGTTGATGACTGCCCAATTGGCAGGGCATGGGCTGCTAGTTTGTATGGTTTGTCAACTAGGGTATCCATTTTCTCATGAATAGAATCCCCGCCTCCATATCAAATTTAAGGAGAGTGAGATTACTCCACATGAATTACCAACCTTAAGTCATCAATATTCTGATCATGATTTAGTGCAACCATCCTCAAACCCCTACGATTCCTTGAGGTTGGCATTTAATCCTTGCACATTCAGTACTTGATGATCTTGTAGTTTGTAGGTGTAATCTCCAATCCATAGATCACAGCAGCCCCATGTCAATACCAAAATCACTCCTTGGATGAAATGATGCAATGAAATGATGATGGTTCTTGATATAATCACCTCGACTGCCATTTTGAGAGGCCCATGACACATATTAAATGTTGCAGAAGACCTTGAGATCTTAACCAAATGTGCAAGCCTTTTTGCACCCCTTGACTTGGAAATGCCCATGAGTCGAGTCTAGCCATATGGGCATAGACTATCGAGCCCCAGTGGCACATGGGAATATATATATATATGAATATTATATTATATATATTTATATAATATAATATATATTTATATTATATATATATATTATATAATATAATATAATATATATATATTTATATAATATATAATATAATATATTATATTATATATTTATATAATATATATATATAATATATATTAATATTATTATTATTTGGAGCAAGGAAGATGTGGGCACTTTTGTATGGAACCGAGTTCAATGTATAGTGCAAATTATTTTTTGGGTGATAGTTGTTTGTGATTTGGTCATTGAGCATAGATTTAAGTACTTTAGAATCATTTTTCTCATTGTGTTATTAAAGTTTGTGTCGTTCCATTGACACCAAAATTTTTATTACAACTTATTCAATTGACTCCACTCATGCACACAAACTCATTAAGTATTATATAATATAATATATATAGTATATAAATTATATTGTATATTAATATGTATGTATAGGGGAAGCTTCAAATCTTATACAATAAATAACGGATATATGTTTATAACATATTTTTACAAACTGAATAATACATAAAACCAATATTATGTATTCTTAACATATAATAAATGTATTATATATTAATATATCATAATATATTTAATATATATACTATATATTATATATTATATATGATATATAATATTTAGTATAATATATAATATATACTAGATATTGTATATATTATATATTAATATGTATGCATAGGGGAAGCTTCAAATCTTATACAATAAATAATGAATATATGTTTGCTTTAGATTTTTATAAACCAAATAATACATAAAACTAATATTATGTATTATTAAAATATAATAAATGTATTGTATATTAATATATCATAATATATATTAATATATCATAATATATTATATATATTATATTTTATATAATATATTATAAATTATAAATTATATATAGTAGTATATTTAATATATATGCTATATATTATATTTTATATAATAAGTACTGTCAATGGGGACAACTCCCATAAAATACTAATCCAAAAAGAGACTAAAAGCATGCCCTGACAATAGGGGTGCAACACAAGATGACCCAAAATGGACATTCCAAACAAAAAGCATACATGATCAACATTAAATCTTTTTCTTTGCAGAGCTTAATGTCATTCAGATAGAGGGAAGAGGTTTCTTCCACCTAACTTTAGTCCAACCTTGTTCTGTCTCGGAGATAGAGTTAGGATCAGTACACTCGCTCCCAAACTTCATGTCATCATTGCAAGTGGCTATAGGAAAAAAAGTAGAAACCTCAACCTTGTTGAGGAGGCCCGACTGTGTGATCTCTGGAAAAGACAAGGAGACTTTGGCCATGCTAGCATCAGAGTCTTTAACTTGTGAAACGGTCACATGAGGGGAACACAAAGTGTTGGCATTTGCCAACGATTGGGGACGATCAATAGTGCCAACAACCATCAACTTAGGGGACGGGGGAGGAACCAAGCACTGAGAAGTGGGAGAGGGAGAATTTGCAGTCTTCGAAGGAGGAGAAATAACATAGTGGCATGAATCAGCTCCTACCCACCATGAGGGTTTGCAAATAGGAGCATAGTTGGCTTGCACCTCCCCATGCCTATGCCTACACTAAGTAGTACCATGGTCTATGGCAAAGCAAATTCTGCATCTGAATGCAATCTTTTCATAGTCTATTGGTTGGCACCATCGTCTCTCACCTACTTTGAGATAAATTTCTGCCAAAAAACCTTTTCAGACATCCATCTCAACACATAAGCGAGCAAATGTTGAATTTTCATAGTTGATTGTCTCCTTTGAGATGCTGTGGTATTTTCCCAATCCATTGCCAATCGCCTTCAAGCAACCAATTTCCCAGAACTGTAATGGGAGGTAGGGTAAACAGACCCAAAAATAAGCTGTTGAAAAAGTCTCTATGCATGGATCAAATGAGGGGAACCACGGGCCAGTCTTGAGCACCATTTCTCTATCATCCTCATATTTGAATTCTAAGATAAAGAACCCCTTCGCACATGGATATATACTGATTTCATCTTCAAGATAATCTTTCCAATTCCCATCAATCCATGAATGTAGATCACAAAGTTTAGGCCAGACCTTCATAAAACGGAAAATTAGAGCATGTTCCACCAAACCTTCTCTGTCATAGGCCAATTCATCAAGGAAAATCTTTGGAGCAGAGGCAGAATGCCGAATAGGAAAGGGTGGGTGAACAAAAGCGTCGCCGAAAGGCAAAGGGGTATCGGGTTTAAGTGTGGAAGGGGACACTCCAGATACCAAAGATTTGCTTCACTGAGGAAAAGGGCGCTCAGCTAGGGCATTCGCAAAACTCTTCTTTGAGCCACCCCCAGATGAACTGCCAACACCCTTATTTAGAGAGCCAGACACCGCATAGTGAGAAGCCGTCAATCTCATACCACTAACATCCAGACACCGACCAACATCCACTAAGTGTTGTGAGTTTAGAAGAGCATCGGATCGATGAGGTAAGCCATTGATTGCTCGCGAGTGCATAGGTGTGACCAGGGGAGCCACGGATTCCACATTTGGGCGAGCAAAAAATAGTGATGCACCCACAGATCCGCTCAAGATATGGTCTGTCATAGATGAAATCGCGCATTGATCCAATTCGGAGCTCACAGAGGATGTGGAGGTTGTAGAAGTCGTGAGAATTTTCGAAGCAGACAATGCCATTCCAACTTATAAATTATAAATTATATATTATATAATATATTATAAATTATATATTATATATTATATAATAAATTATATATAGTATATTTAATATATATGCTATATATTATATTTTATATAATACATTTAATACATAGTATATATAATATAATATATATTTTATACTATATAGTATATAAATAATATATTATATATTATATATTATATATCTTATACACTCTCTCAACTCTCTCCCTCTTAGATCTCTCTCGCATTGCCTGCCATCCACCTCTTCCACTCTCCCTCTCTCTCCCCCCCCTCTCCATTCCTTCTCTCCTTCCCTCCCTCTCCATCCTCTCTTCCTCTCCTCCGTCTCCCTCCTCCACTCTCTCTCTTCCATTCCTCTCCCCTCCAGATCTCTCTCCATCTCCCTCTTAGGTCTCTCTCTTTCTCTAGTCTCTCTCCCTCTCTCTATTCTCTCTCACTCTCCATCTCCCTCTCAGGTCTCTCTCTCTCTCCCTCCATCCCAAACCCCCTCTCTCCCAGGTCTCTCACTCCCCCTCTCTCTATCTCACTATATATATATATATATTATAATGTAGTATATAATATATACTATATATTAAATATATTATATAATACATAATATATATTACATAATATTAATATAATATATATTACATAATATTAATATAATATATATTACATAATATTAATATAATATATAATATACTATATAGAATATATGTAGTATATAGCATATAATATAATATAATATAATATAATAATATATAATAATATAATATGTAATATATTATATATAATATAATACATAATATAATACATAATATAATATATATAATATATTAGTATATAGTATATATTAATATATTATGTATTATAAATAATACAAGTAACGGATATACGTTGCTAATGGATATCTATTTTTTCTGACAAAATCAGTAGGCTCGAGATTTTGTTCGGGATTGCCATTGCTGGAAAGTCAACTGAAAAAATGTGTATACAAAATTTCTTTAGTTTTCCAAAGTTTTCCATTGTGGTTGACGACTTTATTTATCTGAATTTGATGAAACAAAAAGGGTTTATTGAAAAGATTATCAGCTTTCCACCAATATAAGATATGCCTTATTTTAAATTTAATAGATAATTATTATTGATCTTAGATCTCTTTCCAATTTAATAAGAGGAACTTAATACATGACAAAATATTGTTGATTTTATGTTAAAAGTTTCAAAATAGGCGAGGTTAAAAAAGGCTAACAACCCCTCATCAAGATTGCATTTTTTAGGGTTTGTAGATCCTTCTCACTTATATCTCACATTCTTTGGCACCACAACATTATCTTCTACATAGGTAACTTGATATTTGAATAAATACATCACTTAGGTTCCCATATAGCATGACCATTATATATATATATAATTCCTCCTTGTTGCTTATTTTGATGGTGAAGGAGTATATTCATAGATCTCTTCACTATACGAATTGAAGAATAATTGGATTGCGTAGTTCATGTCTCAAGATGAAACATGATTCCCACAAGAAAACCCTTAATTAGCACCATAAATCCTCATGCTATCTTACACCCTACACTAGAGAAAACAAATTGCACATTTGAATCATTAAATTTTCTAATTGATAAGAGGTTCCATACCAAACCCATCATATATAGTACAACATTGATCCCCTTCACTCATCTATCAAGGAATTTGATCAAGACTCTACCAAAAATAACAATTCTTAGATGAAAATAAGAACCAAGATGTACTTTCCTTCATTGTTTTATTCACTTGGAAAACCAACCTTCATGGGAGGTCATATGGAATGAAGATCCAAATTCTATTAACCACAAACATTTATATCCATGTGTTGTCAAGGCCATGACAAATGCATCACCACCATCCTCCTATGAATATCTATCAAGCTCATTCCTTTTCTTCTTTTTCTCCTTTTAATATCTTCTAAAGTTTTCAATATTGTTGCAATTCCAACACTTCACCTTATACTTTCTAGAAGATTTAGATCTCCTATGAGATTTTGATATAGTCATTTCTTTCTTATTGTCATTCTTATTTCCTTTCTCCTTCAAAATTTAAAGAACTAATAGGGTCTTCTTAGTATATTTTAAATCTTTTCACAACATCTCCTTTGAGAGTAAAGTAATAACTACCTTATCCATCTCAATCTTTCGAGTAGTGACCCTAATTTCTATCACCAAGTTATCCCTTGAGTCTAGAAAATAACATAAAAGTTTCATACAATGATCCTTCTCCTCTATCTTCACTCCAACAAAGTGTAACTATGTCAAGATCACATTTAATATGTTTAAATGCTTAACTATAGAATAATCATCATCTATTCTCAAGGTATACAACTTATTTCTTAAGAAAATTTTATTAACCAAATATTTATCTTGCTATAAGCCCCCCAACTTATTCCAATGAGATTTTGAGGTGTGTTCTTCATGTAAATTCAAAAAACAAAAAATCCAAGAAAATCCTAATGAGGCCCTTCACCTTTCTTTCTTATAGATTGCAACCAGCTAGTGACATTTTTGATGGTTTGTATGTAGATATATTATCCCATAGACTCTTTATAATAATATCCCATGTTTTGACTTTCCATAGCTCAAAATTAGTATTGGTAAAACTCTCTATCACTATCCTCAAATTTCTTTCCCTTTTCCTCAATATCACTAATTATTTGCAATTTTTTAATCTTCAATATGCTTTTTTGGAGGCATATGTCTCCCACAAATACAACTAGCATACATATATTAAATATTAATATATATAAAATACACTGAGAGTTATCATTCTCTAATTTTCCTTTTTGATTGATTTATCTTTGTGATCAAATCTTTGATTTCTCTTTGTGATCAAAAATATTATTTATTTATTTATTTGTTCTTTATGTTTCATCAAATCACTTTGATTTATTTTTTTTGTTTCATCAAATCTCTTTGATTTGATTTTTTTGTTTCATCAAATCTCTTTTATTTGATTTTTTTGTTACTCTTCCACTACAGTAGTTGCACATGACTTCCACCTCCCTTCATTTTAAATGCAAATTCAAAAACTTTACATATATTTTTGGATGCCATTGTAGACGCCTCTCGGCATAAATATAGACTTGAATTAAAGTATATTCATGAAATTTTCTTCTATATATGCTTCCAAGTGATAAGTAGTGAGAGGCAACATTGAAACAAAAGAATACATCTCTAGAGTGATATTTCCTTTCTAAGTTTGAATTTTCCTTACTTTATAAAGAAAAGAGGAAACATTATTCAAACTAATCGAGGCTCTTGAAGTTTCCATATCAACTCTCTTTGAAGTGGTTTGATGTAAAATCTTCATAAGAAGGGTGTTTTGGTTGTTGACTGGAAAATTGGACCATTGATAGTAAGTTAGAAATTAATTGGTGGCATGCTATATTTATCCAATTGCACCTATTGCTACTGATTCAAGTACATACATTTATAATTTGTCTCAATTCCAAATTTTATACATCATCGATGGATAAATTAGATGTACTAATGTTAGTATTGAATGCAAGAGTAGTAGTAGTCATATATGGAATACTAATATCATATTCAATATTGTTTCTCTTGATTTTATTTTTATCATTATTGAGGTTGGATGGGAGAAGATGTGTGTTGATTATTTGATCTAAAAAATATGAATATGCATAGGAGTTATTTGCAATAGAATTTTTCACATTGAGTTTAATGGGTTTGATAACAATGGGTTACAAATCTTGGACATGGTTAAAAAATAAAACTCTTCCAAGAATCAAAGAAGACAATGCCTCTCAACTTGGTTTGGAAAAGTGGCTATAACAAAGTTGGAACTTATGGGAATTGTATTGATGGTGGGGGTGGCGAAAAAATAATTTTGATCAATAGGGATAAAGAAGGGATAAAATAGTGGGGATGAACATAGAATGGAGAAATCTCTAGTAGTGGCATTTTGATAAAATACTTCTAGAATGGATAATTCAAGTGTAATATAAAATAGAGATATTAGGATTGGGACTAGGACTTGATAGGCTATAATTTTGTTAAGGCCATGTCTTGTCAATGTTTCTACTACTAAAACTAATATCTCTAAGAAGAGGGATAAGTACTTATAAATTTCTAGAACCACCTCCAACATGTTATCATTCAAGTATCTATTATATTTGTTGAAGGTTAAATGTAATTGCTCATGAACATATGACAAAAGTTGTTTTAACTTATATTATTTGACCCTAAATGTTTAATAATTGAGTCCCTCCTCATATAATAAAATGCAGCATCATACAATATCTTGGTGGGTTGAAAAAGAGCATAGTCTAATTTAGAGCTAGAATCTAAAGTACGTAAGGGAAGAGCATATTTCTTAGAGAAAAAGTTGCACGGATTTGAGTTGACATAGAGGAATTTTTTCATTACATTATTTCCTATCATGGATATAGTCTCCATAACATAAACATAAGAAACTTCTTCTATTGTATCAAAATTCCTATCCATCAATGTTTCTTGGACTCCTAATTTTTGCAACATAATGACCCATCATTGTCTCTTAACACCTCTATATTTATTTTCTTCTATAGATTGTTTTAACTTCTTAGAACTCAAGCGTGATCCTTGAATTCATCCATTATTTTTCTTGGACAATAGGTTTCTTGGAGAAGAAGTTGCAATATTTTGAATTAGTGTAGAGGATGTTTTTCATTTCATTATTTTCTCTCATGGTTTTGACACTCATATCATGAGCATTAGTAGTCTCTTCTATTGTACCATAGGTTCCAAGCCATTATCATTGCTTCGACTTGGGGTCCCTAATTTCTAAAGTGTAAAAAACCAATGGGAATTTTCTAACATATATTTATCTCCTTACCTTTATATAATGTTTCAACTTCTTAGGACTTAGGATCAAGTGTTGAATTCCTTCTTTTTTTCCTTGGACTCTTAGTACTTTGATTTATTTAGTGATTTATCCATTATCTCTTTTGATTTTTTAGTCTAAAATATTAACTTCATTAGAAAATTTACCGATACGATTATTAAAGTTTTTCCTATATTTGTTATTAAAAATATTTAATTTAGATTTCACAAAAACTTGTTGATTGTAGCCTAGTCACAACCAATAGATTCAAGTATCTTTAAGTATTTTGAAGCTACTAAAATAAATTATGATATGCTAACACAAAACCAAAATTTACTACAATGAAACAACACATGGTTTTAGACTATTAGTATCTTATAAGAAAAACAAACTCATTAATAAAAGGGTTCATCTTTTTAT
>VDFB02169466.1:447191-533556 GCA_007258455.2 Sequoia sempervirens | reverse complement strand
AGAGAGAGAGAGAGTGGGAGGGATAGAGAGAGAGTTATCTAGTTAGGGTGGGAGGGAGAGACCAAAGAGAGAGATCTAAGAGGGAGAGATTTGAGAGAGCGTATAAGATATATAATATATAATGTATTATTTATATACTATATAGTATAAAATATATATTATATTATATATACTATGTATTAAATGTATTATATAAAATATAATATATAGCATATATATTAAATATACTATATATAATTTATTATATAATATATAATATATAATTTATAATATATTATATATAATATATAATTTATAATTTATAAGTTGGAATGGCATTGTCTTGAAAATTCTCACTGACTTCACCAGCCTTACATCCCTCTGTGAGCTTAGAATTGGATCAATGTGTGATTTCATCTATGATAGACCATATCTTGAGTGGATCTGTGGGTGCATCACTGTCTTTTGCTCACCCAAATGTGGAATCTGTGGCTCCCCTGGTCACGCATGTGTACTTTCGAGCAGTCAATGGCTTACCTCATCGATATGATGCTCTTCTAGACTCACAACACTTAGTGGATGTTGGTTGATGTCACGGATGTTAGTGGTATAGAGATTAGCTTCTCACTATCACGATTATGCAGCTCTCTAAATAAAAATTGGCAGTTCGTCTGGGGGTGGCTCAAAGAAGAGTTTTGCGAATGCCCTAGCTGAGCGCCCTTTTCCTCAGTGAAGCAAATCTTTGGTATCTGGAGTGTCCCCTTCCACACTTAAACCCGATACCCCTTTGCCTTTCGGCGACGCTTTTGTTCACCCACCCTTTCCTATTCGGCATTCTGCCTCTGCTCCAAAGATTTTCCTTGATGAATTGGCCTATGACAGAGAAGGTTTGGTGGAACATGCTCTAATTTTCCGTTTTATGAAGGTCTGGCCTAAACTTTGTGATCTACATTCATGGATTGATGGGAATTGGAAAGATTATCTTGAAGATGAAATCAGTATATATCCATGTGCGAAGGGGTTCTTTATCTTAGAATTCAAATATGAGGATGATAGAGAAATGGTGCTCAAGACTGGCCCGTGGTTCCCCTCATTTGATCCATGCATAGAGACTTTTTCAACAGCTTATTTTTGGGTCTGTTTACCCTACCTCCCATTACAGTTCTGGGAAATTGGTTGCTTGAAGGCGATTGGCAATGGATTGGGAAAATACCACAGCATCTCAAAGGAGACAATCAACTATGAAAATTCAACATTTGCTCGCTTATGTGTTGAGATGGATGTCTGAAAAGGTTTTTTGGCAGAAATTTATCTCAAAGTAGGTGAGAGACGATGGTGCCAACCAATAGACTATGAAAAGATTGCATTCAGATGCAGAATTTGCTTTGCCATAGACCATGGTACTACTTAGTGTAGGCATAGGCATGGGGAGGTGCAAGCCAACTATGCTCCTATTTGCAAACCCTCATGGTGGGTAGGAGCTGATTCATGCCACTATGTTATTTCTCCTCCTTCGAAGACTGCAAATTCTCCCTCTCCCACTTCTCAGTGCTTGGTTCCTCCCCCGTCCCCTAAGTTGATGGTTGTTGGCACTATTGATCGTCCCCAATCGTTGGCAAATGCCAACACTTTGTGTTCCCCTCATGTGACCGTTTCACAAGTTAAAGACTCTGATGCTAGCATGGCCAAAGTCTCCTTGTCTTTTCCAGAGATCACACAGTCGGGCCTCCTCAACAAGGTTGAGGTTTCTACTTTTTTTCCTATAGCCACTTGCAATGATGACATGAAGTTTGGGAGCGAGTGTACTGATCCTAACTCTATCTCCGAGACAGAACAAGGTTGGACTAAAGTTAGGTGGAAGAAACCTCTTCCCTCTATCTGAATGACATTAAGCTCTGCAAAGAAAAAGATTTAATGTTGATCATGTATGCTTTTTGTTTGGAATGTCCATTTTGGGTCATCTTGTGTTGCACCCCTATTGTCAGGGCATGCTTTTAGTCTCTTTTTGGATTAGTATTTTATGGGAGTTGTCCCCATTGACAGTACTTACCTAAAAAAATAAAATAATAATTTATAATTTATAATTTATAATATATTATATAATATATAATATATAATTTATAATATATTATATAATATATAATATATAATATATAATATATAATATATTATGATATATTAATATACAATACATTTATTATATTTTAATAATACATAATATTAGTTTTATGTATTATTTGGTTTATAAAAATCTAAAGCAAACATATATTCATTATTTATTGTATAAGATTTGAAGCTTCCCCTATGCATACATATTAATATATAATATATACAATATCTAGTATATATTATATATTATACTAAATATTATATATCATATATAATATATAATATATAGTATATATATTAAATATATTATGATATATTAATATATAATACATTTATTATATGTTAAGAATACATAATATTGGTTTTATGTATTATTCAGTTTGTAAAAATATGTTATAAACATATATCCGTTATTTATTGTATAAGATTTGAAGCTTCCCCTATACATACATATTAATATACAATATAATTTATATACTATATATATTATATTATATAATACTTAATGAGTTTGTGTGCATGAGTGGAGTCAATTGAATAAGTTGTAATAAAAATTTTGGTGTCAATGGAACGACACAAACTTTAATAACACAATGAGAAAAATGATTCTAAAGTACTTAAATCTATGCTCAATGACCAAATCACAAACAACTATCACCCAAAAAATAATTTGCAGTGTACATTGAACTCGGTTCCATACAAAAGTGCCCACATCTTCCTTGCTCCAAATAATAATAATATTAATATATATTATATATTATATATTATATAAATATATAATATAATATATTATATTATATATTATATAAATATAAAATATATTATATTATATTATATAAATATATATATAATATAAATATATATTATATAATATAAATATATATAATATAATATTTATATATATATTTTCCCATGTGCCACTGGGGCTCGATAGTCTATGCCCATATGGCTAGACTCGACTCATGGGCATTTCCAAGTCAAGGGGTGCAAAAAGGCTTGCACATTTGGTTAAGATCTCAAGGTCTTCTGCAACATTTAATATGTGTCATGGGCCTCTCAAAATGGCGGTCGAGGTGATTATATCAAGAACCATCAACATTTCATTGCATCATTTCGTCCAAGGAGTGATTCTGGCATTGACATGGGGCTGCTATGATCTACGGATTGGAGATTACACCTGCAGACTACAAGATCATCAAGTACTGAATGTGTGAGGATTAAATTCCAACCTCAAGGAATCGTAGGGGTTTGAGGATGGTTGCACTAAATTATGATCAAAATATTGATGACTTAAGGTTGGTAATTCATGTGGAGTAATCTCACTCTCCTTAAATTCGATATGGAGGTGGGGATTCTATTCATGAGAAAATGGATACCCCAGTTGACAGACCATACGAACTAGCAGCCCATGCCCTACCAATTGGGCAGTCATCAACGGGTTGTCGGCTTTGCTGGCTAGGCCAGCCTAACCCCATGTGGGGGGTTTTTTAAATCATAAATCACTTTTTAAAAAAAAAAAATTGCTCGATTTTTTAAAAATAAAAAATTTAATCATATTTATTTTTTTAAATCAAGTTTGCAGACCCTTTGGGTGATTCTTCCCAAGTGGCATTGCCACCATGGGTGGGTCACCCAGTGGGGCCATTAGCTACCCTCTACAAGCCTAATTGTGCAACATTTTTCTAGGGGTCATAACTTTCGGCCAAGATGCCATATTTTTTACTTTTGATAGTTGAAGGAAAACACTCTCTGAGCATTACATAGTGGTATAGATTTTTTTCCATGATTTTATTGTTTTAATTAATTTTTGGGACCTGAAAGTTAGATATTCTTTATTTCACTATCTGGGTCATAACTTTTGCAATTTGCATACATAATCAGATTTTCAATTTTGAATAGACGTTGGAGAGAATGTTCAGTATAATACACATTGGATTAGGTGTATATTCAGTTTGTGTGCAAAGAGAGGATTGTACTTTCTTTATCACTTATAGGTGCTTGAGATTTAGAGTGTGATTACGTGAGAATCTAGATGAATATAAAACCTTGAGGAAGTACATGTTTTAATATGTCATTTATGATGGCAAAGCTAATTATTGACTTTGTGCTTCTTGGTATAGGTTTATAGGTGTTTTTAAAAGTTGGAATTTGATGGCGACAGATACACAAGTTGTCTTCAATTTTGAGGACATGGGTTGACATGTGTAGAGACTTGGAGTCTCATGTGGGAGATAGTTGAGTGCAGGTAGATTGTTGGTGATGATTATGGTGTCATGGATATGTAGGTACATTTGAGCATTGGCACGACATGATCATATATGTGGTTGTTTGGTGGTGATCCAGTTTGGTGTTAGGAGGTTGTTCTTATCTACTTAATGTTTGTTTGGTTCCTTGACTATGGCTACTCATTTGTGGACATGTTTGGAAAATCAAATTTGTGGTTGATTTGGTGTTTGAGTTTTGTTGCCTACAGGATCATCTTCTTTGATATCTCAGTTTGTAGGTTACTAATGCGATGATGATTTTGCATGCTTCATTGTTTGGTATCTATAATTTATGCAATTATGTGGTCCAATCACCCATTTAGTTATAGTAGGATGACTCGGGATGGATTTTCTATATCCACAATATTGATTCAGTGTTGATGCAGAATTGTTTAGTTTTCCTTGTCTATGGTCATTTGTGCATTGGTACATTGATTTGGGATGATAGGATGGATGATTAGAGTACCTAATCAGTTGATTGTTGGGACTTGTAGCATGTGATTTTATCATGATATCATGATAGCTTGGTTACATTTCATTGGCTACATATTTTAGTTGGAGATTTTGATAGTGATGACTTGGTGGTGTAGGATTGATTTTTGTTTTTTTGATGGTGGTTGTATATTCTTAGCTTGGAGATCTTGTTGCTACTTCTTCTCTAGAGCTATTGGGATTGTAGTTGAGTGAGACTGGAACATGGGTGATCTTCATTTAGGAGATGGTTGTCATGATGCCATGTGTAGATTGATATCGTGTTGTAGTGGGAGTTATTGGTAGTGATGTGATTCATCATTGGTGATGGATGATCTTCTTAATAGTTTATGTATGTCTTGGAGGAAATCTTAGATATTGTTGCTACAAAAGAGTTATTTCACATTTACAGGTTCATTGTTAGGAGATGGTTATCTTCATGTGGTTGGGGATGTTGATTCTTGGTTTAGAGTGTGTTTGGTATTGTATCATGGTTTACTATTGATTCTAGCTTAGAGGTTTGAGATGATACAAGCTCTCTTGAGACTAGGATGTATGCATTGTTGGATGTGATCTCCTAGGAGGAGATGGTTAGATCAAGATGTCATGTTGGATTCTTGATTCTATGATTGGAGCTTTGGCATTGATCTTGTTGGTTCTCTTGGTATTGAGTGCATTGGTTATTTTCTTGGGATTTTCATGAGGGTGATGTGTTACACTTGGATCTTAGCATGGATTGATCCCTTTTAGGTGCTCATGGATATTTGGATACTTGGGTGAGGCTAGAGTTCTCTTGAGATTAGAGACATTTGCTTGAGACAATTAATCTTTGGAGGTTTCAATAGGAAGACCGAGGAGCTTTCACCTGGATATGGGTGTGAGTTCATGATGGACCTATAGAGGAGATTGTTCTTGGAGTGATTCATGATGACTTGGTTATCCTAGAGGAGCATTCTCATTCCCACTCTTAGTATACTCAACAGTTTATCATTTGAAAGGTATGTGTCCATTCTTTTCAAATGTGTTATGTTGTGTGCTTCTTTTTCTCATGGGAATGAGTCTTGAGCCATGGTGATTTATTTTGGGAGACTCATTTGATGATTATTTAGCATGAGATTATATTTATTTATCTTTCATAGATATGGATATTGAGCCATGGATAGTTGGTTCTAATGATTCATTTTGAGAGATGGTTAGCATGGTTATCTCCTTGTTCATATGAGATTGTTTTTGTTATCATTCATTGATGAGGAGTTTTAGGAGATGTTATTGGGATGATTTCTTGATTTGGGAATGGATACTTTGAGTATTATCTTCCTTGGTAGATATGCTTGCATCCATGTTGGAATTATACACATGATTCATACGTTGCATTTGATCTATGAGATTGAGTGGTTGGGTATTGTTGATGCTTCTCATTTGGGGTTGTAAGGAGATCATACTTGACACAAATTTGCACTTTGGAGGTGTTGGTAGAAGGAAACGTTATGATTTATAGGTTTTCTCTCTTTATTCTATGGTTCCTTCTTGGAGGTTCATGTTCATATGATTTAGTAGGATTGTGGTGACATGTTGTGAGAGAGTACGTAAATATTGGTATTGCATGTGTGGATCATTATGTTTGTTCTTGGTACTTCATATTTTGATTGTTTATCACACCTTGGTATAGTGTTGATTGGTAGACTTGATATGCCTTGGTCATTTTAAGATTTGACATTACCAATACAGTAGGAGTTCTTGGATGTGTGTTCTTCATTAGTAGGTTTGATTCAAGGAGCTTATGATTATAGTTTATGGGTTGCATACACATTTTGGCATGAGTTTACTGATGTTGTTGATACCTAGGAGGTATGGATGGTTGGATATATTAGCATGTGTTGTGGATGTTATTTTTTATCATGTGGGTTTTTATTTTGACAATAGCTTGGAGCCTTTGTTATCACTTGGATTTGATGCATGTGTTCATGGATTGGTGCATCTTCACCTTGGCATGTTCTTCCTATTCCATAGGTGGAATGTTGGAGGATGAGAGGTTCTTTCTTGAGATGGTGGTCACTTTGGTTTTATTGCAGGTATCTTGATGGAGTATGATAGCATGTTGGAGATTCATGTGGTTTCATGTATGGCTATGATGATGTATTTCATTGATTAACCCTTATACAATGTATACAAAAAGTGGGAGAATGTTAGGATATGGTGTTGTACACCATTACACAAATTATTATATTATAATATTGTAATTAAATGATTATTTAATTGTGGTACATCTAGGAGGTGTGTTTAGCCACATTAGATAATTATTTGGGTCCACTTGTAAAGTTGTATTGTAATATTAGGTTATTATTTTATGTGTGGGAGACATAGGATAATAATTTAATATTTGGGGAAAGCATTTAATATATTGAAAACTTAGTACCCAATATTAAATTAAGGGTCAATGTTTTTGTGGCACATGGTTTTATCTTACCACTTGGTTGTGGGTGATCCCACAATAGTGGTTTACATTTTCTAGGACATCCTGATTTTTGCTAAAATCACATATTTTTTTAAAATATAATGATTTAAGCATTGAAAGGTTCTATTTTATTAAAAAGGGGTAAATTTTTTATTGAAGATCATAAAACAACATTACAAAGATTACAAAGGAAGCAAAGGACCGAGATCCCAAGGAATAACAAGAGCAAAAGAACAAAACTAAGATAAAACATCTAGCACCATCATCTGTCACCATTCCCATCCCTATCCTCAGCAAGAATATTCATTAAATCAAGATGAAGCTCTTGAGGAACCAACTCCCACTCCTCAATTCTCCATCCCTCAACATGCTCAGAAGCCCATTTCACTAAGCAATCAACTGCCCTATTCCACTCCCTTAGAATATGGACAAAATTCACCGCTTCCATCAACGAACTAACTCACAAAATTTGTTGCACAAGCCTAGCTAACTGACATCTGCCACTTTTCGCTCAATAAGAAAATTGATCAAGATCTGGGAATCAAATTCACAAACAATCCTTCTCCATCCCAAAGCATGAGCTCTCTCAATAGCACCAATAATAGCCAACCCTTCCACAAGGTTGATAGTCTATGCCCCTTCATAGATCAAAAAGAGGAAGATTACCAAGCCCAAAGAATCCCTACCAATCCCCCCATACCAGCCTGTCCCGGATTGCCCCTTGAAGATCCACCAGTATTAATCTTCAAAACACCAGTTGGGGGAAGCTTCCATTTGCCAGCCTTATGAATTTTATGCTTCTCTCATCGTCCTCTCTTAACACTCGCCAAAGCCAATGATGACCCCTGAATCCCCAATCTCTCCACCACCTTCGTATCTCTTTTCTCCAAAGGGAATTCCACTTCACACTTAGCTTCCACCATTTCCTGAACCATGCCCAATAATCTCTGCTAGATTTGTTGCATCAACCTCTTTTCTCCACGAAATAACCTTCGATTGTGTTCCAACCAAATCTGCCACAACATGAAGATAGAGCCCACAAACCACACCTCCTACAAAAAGGAGGCCATAGAAGGGGGTCTACCCATCCCTTGCCAAAATTCAATCAAGGAGGAAGCATGAACACAAGGAATTTTCCAAACACCCCACCAGAAATACCAAAGCTGGAGGGCAAAAGGGCAACGAAAAAACAAGTGAGTAGAGTCCTCCTCATTAGCCCCACACATAACACAGACTAAAGGACCCTAAAATCCTCTCTTCTAAATGTTATCCTAGGTCAAACACTTATTCCAAGCCAACATCCAAACAAAGCAATTACATTTTGGAAAAGAAAACTTGTTCCAGACCTTCTTCCACCATTGAATTTTTTCCCCAGCCAACCTAAGAGATAATAACACTCGATATCCAGAGGCAACATTATAGATCCCCTTAGGATTGAGGGACCAGGAAAGCACATCATCATCTCAGAGAGAGCTACAACTTCTACTAGAGATGATACTTTGCAACTCAGCACAATCTTCCTACAAACCAACATCCAGCCACCTCCATCTGACCACAGGAGGAAAAGGACTTAAAATCACTCACGTGCGACCAACTAGCTTCAAGAAATCTTTGGCAAAGATTCAACAAGTTAGGAAACTGAGATATGATGGGAGGAAAACTATCCCAAGAATCAGACCAGAACTGGACCTCACTCCCCTTCTTGCAGATCCAAAATAGTCCTTCCTTAATAAGCACAACCCCTTTTTTGAGGGTGCCCCATATCACCGAGCCCTTCCCCACAAGCAGGTACCTAGAAATATCAAGCTGAGGGATCCCCGAGAGATACTTCTGAGAAAGAATCCTGGCCCAACTCTTACCTTGCTCGTTACACCAACGCCAATACAGTTTCATAGCTAGATCCTCCCCAGTCAATGTCGACTGCCTAAAACCCAAGCCACCATATTGTTTCAGGCTACAAACAACCTCCCATCTAACTAGAATCCATTTGGAAGACTCCAAGCAACCAACCCACAAAAATTGTCTTGCCATTGAATCTAGGTCCTTAAGAAAGCCCATAGGGGCAACCTGGAGCATGCATCTATAAATGGGAAAAGCTTGCACCAATGACTTGATCAATTAGACATGACTACCAAAGGATAACCATCAATGAGTCTAGTGATTAACTTTCGCCCGAAATTTATCCAAAATAATCTTCCAAGACTCCCTAGGTAGTCTTCCCACCGAGATAGGGATACCAAGGTAAGTCAATGGGAGAGTCTCGATCTGAAATCTCAAGGTTTGGGCAATCCTCTACTGAATGGGGCCCAGAGTGTTGAAGAAGAAAATGGAAGACTTTTCCTCATTAATTTGTTGAATGGAGGCAACCAGGTAAACATCTAGCACTCTTCGTAAATTAAAAGCCTCTCGCATTGTAACCATCCCCATCAAAGCAATATCATCCACAAATTGTAGGTGAGTTTCAAGAGGTAAGGTGCCACCCCACCGCCAACCCTGAATGATACAAGACTCCACATTCTGTCTGATCCATCGCCCCAAACCTTTAGCCAATAGAATAAACAAGTATGGGGAAAGAGGATCTCCTTGACAAAGCCACCTAGAAGCACCAAACAACTCAGAGTGACTCCCGTTGATAAGCACAAAGGAGACTGAAGTAACACAACTAATAACCCATTGAATCCACTCTTCTACAAAACTAAAAGCACCAAGAACCTGCCAAAGGAAGGACCACTGGACTCTGTCATATGCCTTAGCCATGTCCAATTTGATAAACATCCCCTTTTCTTTAGAGCTAGCCATAGAATGGATGACCTCAGTTACAATAACAATCCCATCCAGAATCTGCCTACCTACTACAAAACCACTTTGTTCCTCGGAGATCAACTCCTCGAGCCCCTTTTTCAACCTGTCGGCAATAAGCTTAGAAATAATTTTATAAATTACATTACATAAAGAAATGGGCCAAAATTGGCTTAACCTATCTGCCCCCTCACTCTTGGGAATAAGAGCAAGAAAGGTAGAATTTAGAGCCCTTAGCATCTGCTTATTTTGTTGAGATTCGTGAACAACCACCAGGAGGTCAAATTTGATAATATCCCAAAACTCTTTGAAAAAATCAATTGAGAAGCCATTAGGACCAGGTGCCTTCCCTTTCTTCATTTGGAAAACAATCCCTTCAAGCTCTTCAAGCAAGATATCACTCATGAGATGTTAATTCATTTCTCTAGACACAAGAGAGGGGATACAAGATAGAATCTGCGCTTCCTTAGGAGACCCCCCTTGCGAGTCCTCCCTAAAAAGAGATTCAAAATATTGCACCGCCTCCCTCGAAACTTCAGGGAAGGAGGAAAGATGTTCTCCCCTTTCATTCACCAAACCAGAGATAGAATTACCATGTCACCTGGCTTTCACCGAATTGAAGAAAAAAGCTATATTTTTATCTCCTTCCTGAAGCCACTCTATTCGAGCCTTTTGTTTCCAATACATTTCCTCCTACAGCTCCCATTCCTCTAGTGTTTTCACAGCTTGAGCCTCATCCTGAAGCAGCTCAACCATCACCCCATCCTCCCTTAACCTCCTTGTGATACCATCAAAATCTGCCTGAGCCATCGCCTTTGCATGCAAGACATTCCCAAAGCACTGACAATTCCACTGCTTGAGCTGATATTTGACATATTGAAGTAACTTGGAAAATGAATACATTGTCATGACATAAGCTGGTCTACCATTCTTCCACCAGTCAATCACATAAGCATTCAAATATGGGTCCTGCAACCACATGAGCTAGAACCTAAAAGAGGGCATACGAGGCACACGAGTTGACTCAATAGCAAGCTTGATAGGCCAGTGGTCTGACCTCTCCAATCCAAGATTTCAGAGCAAGAAGACCACATCCCTCCAACCCAATAATAGGATACCAAGAATCGATCCAATCTTTCTGCAATGCAATAATCTCCAACCCGACGATTGTTCTAGGTGAACTGACCATTGTTGGGTTTGATATCAACAAGATTCAAAGTATTAATAGTATCACAAAGCAGCAATGTAGAGGGCTCCAACCTTTTAGAACCACCACGGTTCTTAGCCAACTCACAAATAGCATTGAAATCTCCAGCCATAATCCAAGGATGAAAAGGTGTCATACTGTGGATAAGCCTGATATGGGACCACATACCTTTTTTACCCTAAAAATTAGTAGGAGCATATATATTAGAAAAGAGAATAACCTCCCCCGTCTAAAAACTAGTAGCAATCATAGACATACAGGATTTAGAAGACATTCACCAAAGAGGTCGGATCCTCCATGGATTCCATAAATAGGCTAGACCCCCAGAAGCTCCATGAGCTCCAATGCACTGGCACTCCCCGCTCCTCCACAACTTAGGTGTCAAACCTAGCATATTCTCAACTGATAACTTAGTCTCCTGCAAAAAGAAAACATCAGGACCTTGACTTCTAACTAAATCATGAACATCTTTTTGTCTAGGGCCGTTGTTCAAGCCCCGTACATTCCATGAAAGAAAAAACATTTCAAGGGGCTTGAAAAAAGAGAATCTAGAGTCTTTATTGACCCTAACTCCACCAAATTCTCGCCTGTCAGTTTAATCCTTTCCACATCCTTTTTTCTGTCAGGTTTAGCAAATTTCTCTGCCCCACCCTTCTTAATATCCTTCTGCAAGATGCACAATTTATTGGGAGGCTTGGTCTTCCTAGCTGTGTCCGGACCAGTGTTCTGCCCAGGAAGAGAAGAATCCTCACCCATTGTTGGAATAGCGACCGAGGGAGCCTGAACCTATGAAACCACCGTTTGTTGATCAGTGTCCATGTGCAGACAATCATCCCTTTGTGGATCCATAGAAGAATCAAGAACAAGATCCTCCCGAGCTAATCCCTCAAGCCCCTAATCCATGTTGATCAAGCCCAGGTTCACCTCCTGTTCGATGAGATCATCCAAAACCTCAAATCTATTAAAAGTACCTTCATCTTTCCTTTCTTTAAAAGGCCTCTTTTGACACCTGTTCTGATTCCGGGCCTTAACTAGAGCAAAACCATCAGTAGCACCTAACTCATCAGGAGAAATTCTCTTCCCCTTATTTTTCCCAAGAAGATTGCTAGGAGGATGTGGAGGCTAGGGCTCCACATGCTTATACCTTGGACATCTCTGCTCCAAATGGCCATATTCTCGACATAGCCGACAACGGAAAGGAAGAGTCGTGTAGTCCAAATGCTACACCCAAGACTAAAAGCCCACACACATATCTATTGCATCGGGAAAAGGCCTACTTAGATCAATTTCAACACAAATGTGTGCAAAAGTCATTACCTTTTTACCCAAAGTCTGCGATGAAGTCCCAACTGGTTTTCCAAGCACCAAGGCCAACAGGTGCAAAACATTCTCTCAACAGCATTCCACCGGGAACTGAGGTAAATGAACCCACACCAGGACACAATTTGGAAGCTTGTCAGCCGGGTTAAATCCTACATGCCATAGCTTGATAAACAACCCCACCATATTATGAAAATAAGGGCCTCCCTCAAATACCCTATTGCGATCAGCAATGCAATTAAAAGTAACCATGAAATAATTGTTTGCCAACAACGTTATCTCCATTTCTCCCTCTGGATCCCACGTCCTTTGGGCCCAAAACTCCAAAAACTGCAAGGAAACCCTCATCCCCAAAAATTTGCAATATAAGGAGTGGTTTGAATAATATTCAACATCTTTAGCAATCATTTTAGATGGAACAACCAGTTTTGGCCTCCCCTTGCATCACTCAAGACAGTTGTTAATCTTCATGATCTGCACACCATTAGACAACCCCGTATCAGCAATCCTTGTATCCATAGCAAAAAAATTGTTATCAAAGGTCTTCATCCCTTGACTTGAAGAATTTGAGCCTGTCGCTGCCCAGAAGTCCAAGTTAGGGATCCCCACTGAGGTCTCACCCTTCGAGAAGGCCATCACACCCAAGACAATAAACACAATTCCTAAACAATAATGGGTGGGGGAATCCTCCCCACTCCCTTCCTCTTTTCACTGCACTAAGACCAGCACCACAAACCCTCCACACTCGCACAGTAGAAAGAAGAGGTCAAACACACAGAGGAAAGAATCCATAGGCTTCTCACACCCTACGCACCAGAAAAAACACCACCCCTCTGTTCAACACCACCCCGCACCTAGAACACAACAGACCCACCTCCAAGGTGGTCGCACCACACCGGGCTCATAGGAAATCCCCACAGAAAGAAGGGTCGAACCAAAATCAATCCACGCGCCCCAGGACACAACGCAGACAAAGAAGAAAACAAACCCCCCAGACACACAAGAAGAATCCCCCCTAGACAACATAGAGCAAGCAAAAATCTAACACGAGCTAGGGCTCAAATTCCCTAGCTCAGCTCACGAAAACGTAGATCTGATCCATCCCCTTATCTCATAAAGGTTCTATTTAAAGGATTCTAATTGAAGAGGTTTTGATCGAACCCCCTGAGATCAATCCCCCATGGATAGAACCCCACTAGTTTTAAACCATACCTATAATGGAGTCTCCTCTTCATCTTCCAAAATGCTGATAAAAAAACACTTTTCATTTACCTTTTGGGGGATCAAATGAATTCATTTAAAATTTAGATTTTGTAAGTATGTAGTCCTTATTATAAGCTTCCCAAAAAGTATAACTTCAAATATATTTAATTTGACTTTTATATTTATTTTTTATTTCTTGTGAATGTGGGTTTTTCACCAAAAATCAAGTTCTCTATTTTGCACATGTGGAAAAATAGTATATTATAAAAAAAATCTAAAAAATATGTCTGTGCTAAGTATTGATGTGCTTGATCTAGAAAAAAAATAAAAAAAATTGATACATACAAAAAAAAATTGTGTTGTATACAGTTTGCCTATGTCTAAATTGTAATTGGTTTGACTTCAAAACTTAAGAAAAAAATAGTCAATAAAACACTATGAAACCAAATGAACATGCTAGATATCATAGTTACAAATCTAAATTTGAAAAAAATAGAATTTTATCCTTCGTAAGAAAAAAGTTATGTTATTTACAGTGAACATCACTCTTTAAAAATGGTGTTTACTGTTAAAAACTAGTTTTTGAAGGAGATGGAAAAAGAAATACAATTTGATTCCATAAATTTTAAAATATGTATTTAGAATTTAAAGACAAATTGTCACAAATCACTAGTTTGCATCATCTTCAAATTCCTCATGTTTAGTAGCTATAGGTGCCCGAAAGTGAAGATTTAGTTTTAAAAAATTAGTTCAACGTCAAGTTTGGCCTAAAAGTGTAAACCACTATTATGGGATCACCCTTGTATTTTTGTGAGCTTGTATCTATAAAAGTAAACACATATTTAGTTGTTAAGGTTGGTTGTGTGAGTGGTTTGTCATTATTGAGTCTTTTTGAGGAGTGCATATGTGAATCATTGCATTAGATATGTGGATTCATGCTTGGACACATAGAGGATGCATTAGAGAGGCTTGATACTTCAAAAGTATTCATGGTAACTCTATAAGTTCAGGTATTATTTATTTGTTGAATAATATAAGGAGTATGGATGCTTTGGGAGGCTGGGATTTTCCCTCTTGAGGGTTTTCCCAAGGTATATCTTGTGTTATCTTGTGGCTTATCTATTTTGATATATGCATTATGGTTATTTTGTAAGCTTGTATGCATGATTTTCTCTCATGGGGTTATGTAGGAAATGGATTAAATAATTTGGGTATTATGCATTGTTTCCTAATAGTATCCTTATTACTTGTTCCTTTCTATTCATTTGTGCCTTGGTCAACAATAAGGAAATGTGATGGGGCAGTGAAGGGGAATCTTGGACCTACTGGATGTAGGGGGGGTGTTAAGAAATGATGTTGGTAGACTCCTTGGTGTAGTGGTATTCCCATTGGGTACTCAGACCAATCATTGCATGGAGGTGGAGGCTGTGTTCATAAGTGTTAAGTATGCCATCAACAAAGGGTACTCCAAACTTTGGGTGGAAGGCGATTCCATGAACATCATAAATTATCTACGTGGCACTCATCCTCCGAGTTGGAACCTTGATCATCTTATCAAGGATACGATAATTATGTTGCAATCTTGTGATGAGACCCCAGTCTCTCACGTTTATTGAGAAGTTAACTCGTTGGAAGATTTTTTGCCAACGAGGTTGTCCGCCTAAATGAGGTTCGTTCATGGGAGGAGGGATCGATCCTTCTCGAGAAAGCTAGGAGTTTATTAAGGAATGATGGCATGGGATGAGATGTTGAGACATTTATGGCCTAGTACCTTCCTTCAGTTTGCACGCTTTATGGGTATTTTATGACTCTCTGGTCTTCAATTGAGTTGTTTTTGCAAGGGTCCTGTGAATTTTGTGTCAATCACAATGGGTGGCAATAAGAGTCGAATCAAGCCGCACTCTTGTGGTGACATTCGAAGAAAGAAGAAACTATAGAGTATTTTGATCCATGGGAATTTCACTCCATTCTTGGAGAGATTGCACGGGCATGACCCTAATGCCTTGACACAATTTGTCTCTTTCTGGCATAATCGTAAGCTAAAGATTAAAGTTCGAGAAGTGGAGGTCAATGAGGACTTGATTGCCATTGTCATGGGAATGTCGACTGTGGGTAGGAAGTATTTTAAGGATAAAAAAAGCAACAAAGAAGTGATGGTTCAGTTTTTCAAAGATAATGAGAGGAAGCAGTTAATCAAATTCGAGAGTTGAGGTTATGAGATAACTTCTCTTAAGAAAATCTGGGCGAGTGTTGTGGAGGTCCTTATGCGTTACGTGACCCTGGAAGGGAGGTTTAGGGCTATTCTTGGTCATCATTTCACTCTCCTTAACCATTTTTGACATGGTTTGTTCATTTCATTTCCATTTTTCCTATTATCTTCTTTGGAGGTCTCGGTATACGCACATTTGAAGAATAGGAGGGCCCCTATCCTCCATGAAGGGCTTATCATTCTTATTATGGAGCACATCAAGGCTCTCATTCTAGACCTGGCCATCAAGGGATAGGAAAAATTTGTTAGTGGTATGTCTGGCTCGTCGGGTTTGGAGTCCCCTTTAGAAGAGGAGGAGGAATGGAGTGAGGATGAGGAGGATGCTTCGCCTGCAGCTATGGCTACGTCTTCGAAGAAGAGGAAGGTAGCTAGTACTAAGTGTAACAATTTTCCTAAGCGGTTGGCCCTTTCTAAGAGTGAGGACATAGAGGTGGGGTTGAGTGATTCTTCTCCCAAGTCTGCAGAGGTGGTTGTTGGTAAAGTTGTTGGTGGTGGTTCAAAGGTGGGGAAGCAGGGTAATGTTGAGGGTTTTGTTGATAAACCAAGGAGGCTATTGAAGAGAATTGCTAATTTAAAGAATAAGGCTTCTGAGGTTCTGACCAAGGACCCTAGTGTGACTGGTGAGGAAAAGGATGTTGGTGAAAATACGATGGCCATTGAGGATTATCCCATGTAGGATCTACCCAAGGAGGAGTAGGACGAGGAAATTAGGGGTCTGGATGAGGAGAATGTAGGGAAGAGAAAATACAGACATGAGCCTTTGAAGGTAAATCCTCTTTCTGAGGACTTTTCTTACCTTGAAAATGATGCTACTTCCATGTTTGATTTACTCAATATGGCTAGGGTTGGGGCTACTGGTACCTTTAAATTGGCCATGTGGACTCTTTAGGAGTTCAATAAAATCGATATTAAAATCAGAGGCTTAAAAGAGAATATGAAGAATGTTATGAAAGGTTCTCTGTCAAACATTCTTATAGATAGAATGGTGGACCTTGAGGGTTCTAATCATGAATTTAAGTCTCTGTGTGAGGAAAAATTGGTGGCTTTGGATGCCAAGGTTTTAAGCATAAATACGGACATCAAGAAGTTAATGTAGGTGTGCCATATCTCGGTCAAGAACAATGCAGACTCCCTATAAGTCTTGTTTAGGAAAATTAGCAAGCTCAAGGAGGATCAGGTTTACTTCTTTGAGCTTATGGAGAAAAAGCATGTGGCCAAGGGCAAGGGAAAAAAAGTTGCTAAGGATGGCGACAAAGGTCATGTTGGAAAAGGGTCAGATGATTGGAAGAAAATTTTTGATGTCGAGAAGAAAGAGCTGTTGGACATGGTCAAGAGGCACAGGAACCAACAAATTGAGGTTTCCAACACTCTAGGTGGCTTGAATTAGTGTGTGTTCTTTTCTTTCTCTTTTTGTTTCCTATTGGGGGTTGGTTTCTTTTAGGTTGTTTTGCTATTATGTAGTTGTGGGGTGCTGATGGTGGTCTTTTGTCTTACTTTTAGTTAAGCACCTGCTCATTTGTGTTTTTGGTTGTTGGGTTGATGTTGGTGGTCTTTTGAATATTTTCCTTAGCAACATTTTGTATCCTCAGTTGTAAAGAGTTTCAGATCCCTTCAAAACCTATTTTTCCCTTTAATCAAAACAATAAGGAAATGTGATAGAGGATTTGATAATTCCCATATAGATGAACTTATCCTATTCCATAGTGAGAGAGATGGAAAATTCATCCATAGATGGAATGGTAAATTTATTTCCAAGAGAACTCTTGTTGGCATAAAAGGTGATAAAAGCTAAATAGTCATAACCAAGGTTAGAGAGAATTATAAGTATTAGTTGTTCATATTTCTTTTTAATTTCATACTATTTCAATTATAACCTTAGTGATTTAAATTTAGTGTAGTCTTGAATGGTGTTAAAATTTCTTAAGCTTAAAATAATGAGCTCATTTTCCAATTGGCAACCTTTCATAGAATCTTGAGTCTCAAACAAACTTTTTAATTCAATTCATATTCTATTTAGATAGTTCAAATATTTGTTATGAAAAAGGAGATTGAGAGACATAGACAAACATAATGTTCCATACGATTCATTACTTTTGTTAAACCATTTAGTTTTTTGCATGAATGGTAGGTTCAAGTTCTAATTCCATTGTTATTTTATGAAACCAACCTTTCTTAAGTAGATTATAATTCTCGATTTCCACTCAAAATAGTTGTATGGTCTAAGTAGAGGAATTTAAAATTTGATTCATGATGCAAAAAAATAGAAATTTGGAAAAATAAAAGTGATAAAAATAAAACACAATAACAACCCTCTTCGATAGTTGTTAAAATTACCCCCTAGAAGTACAATGTTCAAGGAACTTTATGATTAGTGTAATTTTACAATGCAAATATTGTATTTTTAGAGACTTATAGGGCCCAAAAATAGCAAAAATATTAATGTCAAATTTTATTTTATTTGGTAAAGTCCTATGATTTGTTATGTGAAGTTACTTTCACAAGTGCTTTTATCATTCTCATTTCCACTTAAGAGTTTTATTTGGCCCATGGCGGTCTTCTCCTCACTCAACACTCTCATGGTTTCTACCAATGATGTAACCACCCATCCTTTTGACTCTCTTGATCATTCTACTATTACCACTTTTGTAGCTTCTTCAACCCACATTACCTCTCTTAGTATGACTCCTTTTCATCCATCTAGTGGACCACCACCACTCTCCCATCAACTAGTTTTCTACTTATCTCTTGTTAGTCATGTATACCTACTACCATCACCCCTAATACTTTTCTTACTCACACCCCTCCTATTTATCATCTCATGACCACTTTTTCTCATAATGTGCCCTCCCACATATCATTGTGACTTTACCTCTTATTACACACCCTCATTATACCTCATCCATGTTTCTTATGCTCCTCATACCACTACCCTCCTTACCTATACCTTGTATACTCTATTGAAATAATTTAATCAATTTATGAAGAATGTGGATGACATTCCTAGTAAACATGATTTTATTACATATAATTCTCTACAACCTATACCCCTTACATTTGAGGTTATCACATATACATTGCCCACTAGTTTTGTACCACCTAGATTTGAATTATATTTTGGAAAAATAAATCTCAATGTTTATTCAGAAGCTTTTAATATTTTTCATGAATGAAGATAAATTTCTAGCTAAATTTAATCTATAAAAATTAAGAGACTATGTTTAATGAGAAAGAGGAAGCATAGACTAAATTTATCACTCTATAATCTTCAAAGTTGCATTTGTGCACTGATGTGAAAGATACAAGAAGAATAAATTATGTAGTGGATTAAATATTAGTGTGGTAGAGTAAAAGATAATTAAATTAAAATATAATAATATATATATTCATCTCATGGACATAGCACATAGTATAAACCATTGCATATTCATCATATCAACTTGCAACATATAATCACCAATATCTAAATTTATCTTCACTCTTATAAAATGTTATTCTCAATGATATATCATCTCATATTCTATTCTAATCTCTCTCTTTATTTCACATATATTTCCTCTTTCTAATCTATATCCTCTATATTGCATTCCTCTATGTTACATTTTATATATCATATATTTGGTATATTGTGCATGGTTGAGTTTAGGGACATGTCCCTCTTTATTGGTATTCCTCTTTGTACTTTATGTAGATCAAATATATGTGTTTTATTTTACATGCAACAAATTTATCTTCTTCTATCCTACATGGGGTTTGTTCTTTGTGCGACCAATCTTTAGCACCCTTGTGGGTCTCACCATTTTCCTCCATTAGGACACCATTTTAGGTTTTCAACCCAATGGGGGTGACATGGATCTATCCTAGAACCATTATCCCTAAGCTAAATTCATTTATTTTCATCAAGACATGATATCTCCATTTTCTAAAGCTCCACAATGATTGAGGCTATTAACATTGTCTAAAATTATGTACTATAGTCAAATTTTCAATAAGGTTATTTATTCTTATGATATAATATTCTTATAGGTCTCTCTTAGTTGAGTATATCTATCATCAAAGTTCATAATAGCCTATTTTGGTAGATATATATGCCCATTGATTTTAACTACTATTGATTCATCTCTAGCAATAGATTCTAGAATCTCAAAGGGATTTTGATATTTTCCTTGCATCAAGTAAAATTCATATTAAGTGCGCTAGCAAAATATTAACCACTTATCTTAGTTGTTTCTTATAATCTCTCAAATTATCTTGTTCTTATAAATTTTTATATTGATTTTGTAGGTTTCAATATATACCCTAAGGTTACTATCCAAATCCTTCATTGTGTCATAGGAGGTTGAGCCTTGTGTGATTTCATTTTCCTATTCATCTAGGTGAAGTTTCAATATCTTGTTGGATGTGGGAAAACCTAAACAAAAATGAGACAATGTGTTAATATTATTGTAGGTTCCCTTCATATTATTAATTTATATCTCCAATTTTGTTTTTGTGATGATAAATTTTAGTCCAATCTCCTCTTACTCCTTTTTTTCTTTATTTTCTAAGAATTCTTGTCTAATATTTTATTTATGTGTTTCCCAATTTGGAATTCTACAAGGAGACCATTTATTTTTGTTTTTAACTACTAATCAAGTTACAAATAAGTGTTTCTATGTATGTCCTATGGTACTTGTTTCTACACTTCTACCAATGTTTTCTCTATAGATTTGTTGATGTTTAAGTAATATGTCAAGAGTCTCTCCCTAGTAATACTATGCATGTCATCTCCTATTTGGAATTTCTAGATAGGAGAGATCTGGGATGGGTATTCCTATGGATCAAAGAATGTGGATGTGAATAACCACTTCAATTGGGATATAAAATGATTAATATTAGTCATTAGGTCTAAAGGTTAAGAAATCATTGAAGGTATTAGAATTTGACCTATTGGGGATTGGCCTACACTAGATTCCACCATCTCTTTTTTTCACATATATTTCCAATTTCTTCTTCTTGGTCCTATTTGATGTTTTTTCTCCTTCTTTATCATTTCCTTCCTCTTACAAAATTTATTGTAGGGTCTACTTTTTCCCTATCTCTTATTCTTTTGTTGTTATTTTATGCTACCATTAGATCTTTCTATATTTGGTTTATCTTTAATTGTTTCCTCTTCCATGTGGTATCATCATTTGAATCTATGAATTATCTTTTCTTTTTCTTATTTTTCCACTAAAAAATTATAGGCCTCTTTTGTGATCTGTAAGGTCTATTTTATAACTTTATTTTTTTGTTCCTTAGCTTGATATAGGAGAGTATCTACTCTTTATTTTTTATCTTAACTATGCTCTTTGCATCTATGCCAATTTGCCACCGCTAATAAAATAAAGATCTATTACTTCTTGGTTCTATGACATCTTGTCTAATATTTTCTTCTATCTATATTGTCTCTTCAATTTTTTCATTTGTCTTATTATTAATTCCTTAGGGAATTCTTTTGTTATATCTACCATATAATGGGGAATTTCTATGATATAATACAAGGTTGTCTCTAATATGATTTTTTTGGTTGTTTGATGGCACTGCATACATTTGTGTTATTTGTGAGGGTATTCCTAGTGTGAATAGTGGTCTATGGACATTCATTATGTTTTCTTTCTCTTGCATCTTCTCTATAGAGGTTTGTGGATATATTATAGTTTTCTACTTGTTGGTTCCCCTTTCTTCTATTATTAGTTTTTAAAATCTCAAATGATCCCTTGTCACTTTTGTGGGATTTTTACATGTTTTCTTCCCCTTCTTCCATTACAATGTGTAAATTTCATTTTGTCCTTGCCCTTGATTGTGAGGAGCATAATTCTCATTTTCTCTTCTCTATGCTTATTTTTATGAGGGCCTCTATTGATTCTCTCACTAGTAAATTTTCTTTGCCTTCTCCTTGTTTCTCTTTTGGCGGTGTTATGGTAGATAGTTTTCTCCTTGTGTCCATTTGTGGAGATATTTTCTTTAGCTCCTCTCCTCACTTATCGTGGGTCTTTGAATTCTTGATTTCAAATCTAGGGGACCTATATTTTATCCTATTAGAATAGTTAAAAAAATTGTTTCTTTCACCTCTATTACTAGTGGCAAATATGAGATCTCGATCACCATAGGAGGTTGTGGGTTCTCCTTGATACCCCAACTTTGGTGTAATTTTTATTTCTCCTTTAATTTCTCATGAGATTCATTCTTCATCTTTTTCTCACATTTTTATTGTATGTGCAAAATTTAATTACTTTGCATCTTTTTGTATTTATATTAATTCTTTTGTGTTTCCCTTAGCCAATTTATTAGTACCTCATATGAGATGAATGGTATCATGATGTATGTGTAGACACTAAAATAATGTCATATTTGCCATGATTATCTCATCACTTATCATTAGTGTTTTATTATACATTTATCACCTAGTATATGATCATTTAATTAAATACGTCCTATTATTTAATTAAATTTGACCTATCCATTAATGTTAATAAATTAAATCTATAGTTATCTATTTATTTTCCACAAATTCCTCATTACTAAATAAAAAATTACTTTCTATTAGGATTAAGGTGCCATCCACCTTGTAAATCCTATGTCATGGTTCCAACATCCTTCAAAAATGTCTCTAGGCACTTAGGGTGTATTGGGTATTAGAAATATAAAATAGATTGAATAACCAAGATCTTCTATGAGAGAGATAAGCTATAAAACTATAAATTAAATAACACAATTAAAGACCTGAGATTACAAGAGATGTGCAAATGTCAAGATGACAAGATTGCATTAGGATCTCAAAGAAAATTTGCAAAATAATGATTGCATGCATCAAGGTGTATGTATGCCAAAGTATGCAACAATGCAAGAGAATAAAATGAAAATACAAGCTTGGTAGTGAATGTATATAGAACTAAGGAGATGATGGAAGTGGCAAATCCAACCAATAGGAATTAACCACCAAAAGTGGATATGGCCAACCAAAAGTGGAAAGTGTTCCACCCTTAAAGGAAGGGGACACAACATCACCTATCTCTTAGTTATTAAATGATCAACACACTTTATTATCCTAAGAAAACTTAATAAAAGTGTAGGAAAAACCTAGGACTAAATGAAAATAAATTAACCCTCTAGGAAAATAAAAACCTACAACACCCCCCCTCAAGCACAGCTTAGGAGGATACAAAAGATGATGGGTTCTAGAAACTAAAGCCATGTTAGGTACCCATGTACATATAAAATTACCCCTAAAGAATAATAATTCCCATCCCTCAAAAAGGAATTATGACCCCCCATAATAGAGAGAGAATATGAGAAGGAATAAGTAGCCCCCCCAAAGAGATCGAATGGTAGATGCTCGAAATTGGATGGAGAAGATGGTCCATGATCCTCAAATAATGTTCCTCCCCTTAGGAAGAAATAAAACCAATGGAATATGCAATATATCTCCCCACTCTTGAAAGGAATATGTAAGAAGAAAACTCAAGATGTATGGAGTCTCTAAACTCGGATCAAGTGTCCCCAGGTTGATGTTGAAGGCTCCCACAATCAAATCAAGCATTTTAGGCCACACTACTAAAAATGAAAACTTAGAATCTCCTAGAGACTGATGTATAACACCATCCAAAGACTCAATTATCTCCTCTAAAGATATCTCCTCCAAATATTGATCCAAAGTATGCACACTCATGTCAAACTATTTGGAACGATCATGTAGAGAATGAAGTAGAGGGTCAAAGTGGTCCCTCACAACAATTGAAGAAGAATAAACTTCATGAAAGAGAAGATGAATACACTCAATACTGTCTCCTAAATCTACAACATGTGTCTCCATAAATAATTTTGAATTACCTGTAAAGAGATCATTTCACAAAGCTGAATTTGAAAGACAATGTATGTCCTACTATGAAGAATCATTGGAAGCTTTCAAAGAAGCGACACTAGAATATGAAGTATTGAAGCAAAAAATGGTGTCCTTTCACATTCCAAGGAGGTATTCCAAGGGTTTTGGACTTATACATATCTTATAAAAATCATCATTTGAATGCATATTTATGTGCAAATGGCAGTAGTTATATGCCAAGATTAAAATGGTCATATCGACCGAAGGACTACTTGATCATACCCCAAATATCTACCATAATATCAAATTCTTGTCATGAAAACCTAAAAATTAGTCATGGAATTCAAAACACTCATGACGATAGCATGTTAGGATAGCCATAATTATTTTATAAAATATTTACCATATTTCCTATGATGTCCCAATCTATTAAGATAATAATATATAAAATATATATCCAAATTCCTATCATGAGAAAAAGAGAATCATCATCAAGTAATTTTAGGTATCAAATCCACCTAAAACTACCTTGATAGGTAAGGAGGAGTTTTGAAAATTGGAAAGTGCTATAATAATGTTAAATATTTGTCATTAATGTGTATAAAATATTATTTGAATAGTTAGAGAAGGTATAGTGAATATTCACATAATCATCTTGACAAACAAAATTTGACACCATAACTCTATTATAAACTTTGAGAGGTGTGTTGAAACATTAGGATAGTTAGTGGCTATTAGGAAAATAAGTAGGATTATCATTTACAATATTCGGTCTAAATCATCTCCTCCATGGATAGTCAACATCCAAAATTTAGACATTTCACTTAAAAACAATCAAGTTATTGCTGAAAATGGAGGTAATTATGTAGCTTTAGAACTTGTAAAACTATTATACTGTAGATCTAAATTAATTATTCTTTGTTACAAATTCTTTGTGGATGATTATCTGTTTAGATTAATTTTACCATTTGTAGAAATAGATAGAAGATTGTAGAAGAATAAGACCAAAAGATAGAAGTGACACAACATATACCATGGAGAATCCCTTTCGGGAAAAAAATCCACCACTAGAATCAATAGTGCTTGTATTATTTAACCTTAGAACAAGATTACAATAATTCTTTATCAATCCTTGCTTGAGATGCTTCTTTTTCCTTCACCAATTCTTCTTCACAACCTACAGTAAAATCTGATAAAACTCTCTTCAACTTGCTCCAATAAATAGACAAAAGAAGCTAACTGAACCATAACTGAACTGAACTGAACCGAACTTCATGCATGTAAACATCAATCCCTAACTTCTGGGATCTTTACATGCATTACAAAAGTGTTATCTTTTTCTCCAAACAGTTAACTTAACTCAAGGTTGGTTCCACCTTGTTATGCCTTGCATAACCACCCCATTTTATTTTGGAATAAAATGGGTCCCACTTCTCTTTTGGTTTCTTTGCCTTTGTTATTTGCTTTGCTTTTGGGAGTTCTTTTGTTTCTCCATGTTTTATCTTTTGTTCTGTCTGATCTAATTTTGGTTCTGTCTTAGCCTAAGTTGGTTTTCTTCTTGCTAAGGATTCACTAGAATAATCACAAGCAATAATCGATTCCATTATGACATATTTTGTGTTTTATTTTCCCCTGAGTGCTAATGCAGACCTTTCTTTTGCAAGATTAAATCGCACACATGATGATATTTGCTAAGGGAGCTTAGTTGGAATGAATTCCTCAGTCCAGTTGGTCACAATTTTCCTCTAAGAAGAAAGTCGGAAAGACCTTGCAGATGTCTTGCTGACTACCAGTGCATTTTGTTAAATAAGCATTTGTGTTGCCTATTGGTAGGACTTCTTTAGCATCACAGTGATCAGAAATGATATGCACGTGTCTATCGGCAAGGGAATTTCATTGTTTCAATGACTAAATAATTCCTATCGGCGAGAGAAATCATCACCAGAATGAGGTCATGGTGAGCTCTCAATGTCTCACCGATTAGCTCATGAGTGAACACTTCGGCCAAACAAGCAGTATTCAGCATGTGGTCTTGGCAAAATCTTTTGGTCTTGCCGACTGACGATAAAAAAAATTGTACCCCGTGAGAAGTCTTTCCATCAATGTAATGTCTCAGCGAATCCGTAATGTCTTACCGATCACTAGTAAAGTAAACACCTCGGTAAGACTCGAGTGCATCGGGGTAATGTCTCACCGAGCAGCTCCGATCACATCGACATGGCGCGAGGGGGTTCTATCAGTGGTCTTCGGTGAGAGAATCAATATGTCTCGACGACCAAAAGGGTGGACTCGGGGAGATTTTTGATAAGACACAAGGTGGCTGATATGATGTCTCCCCAATTCTAATAAGTCATAGTGACCCACATAAGACTCAATTTGAATCGCGGTGAGACATAGGGTGATCTACAGGATGCCTCCCCGATAAGAGGATGTTACAGTGACGCATGCCAAATGAAAGGATGCATATCGGTGTGACTAAAGGGAGGTCTTGGCGACAACATGGGCTAGCAAAAGATGAAAGTTTCGCTGAAGGGTTCCCCCTTCGGTATAAGGTCTCGACAAAGAGGAAAGGTCACATCAAAGCAAAAGGGCTTGAGCTCGGGGAAATAGAAAGAACCTAGGGAGACTCTGAACGAATGGATCAGGTTCGGGGAGATGTCTCCCCAACCCGATGATGTCTCAGCAACAGGAGAATGCTATCAAGGGGAGCTTTCTGGGAAAGGTTAACTCTCGGCAAGAGGTCTCCTCGACCATGTGATGTCTTGCCGATAGAAAGGGGGCCCCACCAAAAGAAATGGAGCTTGGCAAAGGATCATGCCTTCGCCATAAGGTCTCAGCGAAGAAGGAAGTCACACGGAAAGGAAAGGGGGACTCAGGTTTGGGGAAGAAAAGATGGACTCGGGGAGATGTCTCCATGAGTGCAATGGTCTCGCCGAGACAGAGGGGGCTTCAATGAAAGGTCTCAGCAAAATGTAGGAGTCTCGGCGACAGGGCATGAATTCAGAGTAATATCCCCCCGACATAAAGAGGTCTCCCCGACCTAGATGTACTCGCCAAGAGAAGGACTTCGCCATGTGGTCTTTCTGAAAGAATGCAGTCTTCTCGACATGAAAATGAGCTCGATGTGACTTCTGAAGCTCACCGAAGAGTCTCATTGGCTAGTCCACGCTATGTCGATAACTATTATAAGACAAAATTGTATCGGGGAGACATGATAAGTGTCTCACCGACATGCGATTTAAGGTGGACCACTCTTGACTGCTTGGGAATCTGGCATGGCATATGATCATCCAATCAGAAGGAGCTAAGATGGGCCATTGACCAATTGACCACCCCTGTGAAGAAGACCAACCGGATACGAATGACATGAATTCCTCCTGAGATCCAAAAGTGATGGATCGGCTAGGGTGAAAGTTCAAATCTAAAGGGAGACCTGATGATGCTTCTGAGGATCGTCAAAGTGAAGAAAGGTCCAAGACATGAAGGAGGCCGAAGGAAAGAAGCAACCATGACTCACAAGGACAGCTGTAGTGACTACTGATAGGGATAGATTAGTATTAATGGTGATATTCTGGAGCATTCAAGGCGGCCCCAATGGAGTTCAAAGATGGACACAGAGATAGAAGAATTAATGTTGCAGCTACCAAAAGATCTAAAAGGATTCTCCTGAGGGAAGAAATCCTTCATCAACATGGATAGCAGGGCTTTCCATTAAATACAGCTTTGACTCTCTTCAGAAGGATCTGAGAGCCAACTCTCCTGTAGGCAGTAGATATTTTTGTAAACCCTAATAGAAGGGGACAACACATTCTTTTGGAACAGTCTGTATATATGGCATTATTGCCTCTTTGTAAAGGGGAGAAGGATTTAGAAGAAAAGAAAGGGGTAGATAGAGAGCTTCTACAGTTAAAACTTTTAAGATACAGTTAGGATTAGAACTAAAAAGGAAGGATTAAAAGTTAAGAGCAATGGTAGAGTAGGAATTTTCAAAAGCAGGAGATAGATTTGCATCTTGATTCTTAGTAATGAGAGCTTCTCTTGTCTTCTTGTCTAGTAGTAAAGTTCAATATCGACTGTAATGTATTTTCCAAGTTCTCTTAGTGTAGTTGGAAACAATCTGGAATCACAGATTCTCTGTACACTGGTGATTGTGCCAGCTTTGTAAATATTGCTTATCTATTTCACTAATAGTAGAAGCAATCAGAGTTTAATCTACTTCATATTGTGTTCCTGAATGATATTTGTCTTAACTTGATCATTTGATTTGTGAAGTCTTCAAGGAGTGAAATGTTATTTTGTGTTTTGTTCAAATGGTAACTTAAAATCTATTATTTGAATTAGCACTATGAATGAAAGGGGATGTGTGTCAATCACAAGTTTACTTTGTTCTTTAGTTTTAGTTAACAAAATCCTTGAAAGGTAGCAAGTCTGGTTAAATTAGAAGGATTGTCATTCTTTTATGTTCCAAAGCTTTGACCTATCTTTTGTTGTTTCTTTAAAAACCCTAGTTAAAGTAGGTTTTATTTCATGCTTGATCTTAGAGCGATCCAAAAGCTCAACACCAGCAGGCCCCTTGAACATTACTATTACATTGACCACTGAGCAACATCAGCACAGTTGAGAACCAACTACAAAGACCTTGGGAGCTAAGATATCCATGTGATCATCTTTCTCTTTCGGGAGAAATAGAGTAGCAATATTCTGTTTGCATGTTGATTGTGCCAAAAACACACGTCAACAGAAACTGGCGCTAGAAGGAGGGCCCCTTGAGAAAATCTTGGATTGTTGTGAGTTGGATTGGGTCAAGTCTTGGAAAACCCAGCTCTAATGGGTAGCCCTTTGTATATACCAGGATTTGTCCATGAAATCCCTAGTCACCTGTATGATCGGCTTCCTTTATTTTTCCCTAACGGTGGGAAAAATGCTTCTAAACATGTTGGAATTTGTAGGCATGTACTTTTCTCCAGGTTCAGCATGAGGATGTCGTCTGTCAATTGTTCATCAGAACACTTCAAGGTTCAGCAAGACAATGGTATGTTAATCTTCCACCAAATTATATTTGTTCATGGGTGAAGTTAGAAATATTATTCTTAGATCAGTTTGTTCCTCGCACACAAGACCACTGGGAGAACTCATCCCTGCAAAATCCAATCACAGAGTTAAGTACTCCACTTGTCAATGAAGTTGTGACCATGGCATCTCTTTTCAGTCATCTTACAAAGCATAGTCCATTACATCAGAATGAAGTTCTAGATGAAACATTTGATTCACCAGAATATAATTTTGATGACTTGTTTGGTGAAAAGCATGAAATGGATGTAAATTTAGAGCATAATGGAAATTTCAAGATAGAATCTAGCTTTGTTGAACATGTTAGTACTAATGATGGCTTTAAAGGAGATGAGGTATTAGTGCGAGATTTTTGTCATGGGAAATCAACAATTCCTTCCAACGATTTGAACAGCTCTCCTGATCAAGATCAAAATCAGGGTGATGAGGAATGGATAAAGGAACATGGTTTAGGTTGGATTGATATCCCTCATATGCAAAATCAAATAAGGAAGAAATTAGAAGAACTGGGAGGTCTGAAACTATCAGAACTTGTTGGGCCAAGTGGATGTAGGATACATCAAACTAATCAACACTCTCAGATGGACTACCATGTCTTCCTAGGTAGGATGGAATTATATTTCAAGCAAATGATCTCTATCGAAGGAATACTTATGGAAGATCCTTGGAGTATGTATCCCCCCAATGAAGAGGATGAAACAACTGGCACACATGAAAATGATAATCAGTTCATCCAAAATGATGAGAGGTTCTGTGTGAGGAGATTTAATTCTTCCCTATCTTTTGATGACCTTGATCCTTGCAGTGAGATGGATTCAACAACTAATGAAACTCCTCTACCTAGTGCAGACCTGATAGAAGTGGAGAATGGATTCATCAATGCATTCATAGATGCTTTCATGATGGTGAATGAGGAAGAGACACACCTTGATGGGTTAACACAAGAAGATGACTGCTAATTTAAGTGGTGGATGGATTGAAACAGATAACACACTTCAAGATGAGATTGCCAATGAATCTTGTGGTCAAAGACAAGGACTTAAAAGCCAAACTGAAATCTTAAGGGAAGAAATATTAAGGGAAGAAGTTCAAGTTGATGTGTAGGTCAGTCAAGGGTTCCCTGAAGAAACTCACGATGGGATACATTTGGATGAAGCAGAGGAATGCCAAGAAAAAGACCAAGAGGAATATGAATTGAGAAAGTGTTTTCCTGTTTTTGACTCTGTACATTAAAATGAGTTTGAAGGAAATCCTTGTTCACCATGTGCCAGTATCCCTGACATCAATGGTGATAAGCTGGATGCAGATTTTCAAACCCTTGGGGGTGACATGTTTCAAGAGAGGGTTGAAAGTGGGACTTCATCTCAAGAAATCCAAAAAAAAATTGACTCTATACCCGAGATGAATACAGAGATGTTGGTGAGTGAATACCCTAACTGCAAGACAAAACTTGATTCAGTGGTGTTCCATGAGCTGAGACCTCGTAAGGAGGAGATCATACAACACAAGCCTGCATTGGTAACTACAAATCTTCTGAATCAGGTGGTGTCCTTTCATTATCCTCTATGTTTTAATAATTTTCAATTTGATTATGGCGTTGGGGATAGTAAAACATGTTTGTGGGTAAATCATGACAAAAATGAGAACCCACAACTAATAATATTTCAAGATTTATGCCCTCAGAATGAACTTATTGCCTATAAACTTCATATTTTTGAGTATAAATATAAATTTACTAGGTTTAGAACTGTGCCTAGTAAGTTAAGATTGTTGCACATAATGAAAAATCAGTCAAGTCAATGTACAAATTTTTATAGTTATGTGTTTATAAAGCTCAACTTTGGAGTTAGTTTAGGATTAGGGTAGGTTAGTGTTGGTCTTTGGTTTAGTTAGTTTTCTTTTGATCTATTGTTTTCTTTTCTTTCATGTCCTCTTGTTTTTTTGTTTGTAAATAGTTTGTGGTTCTGTTTGTAAATATTCTGTTGTTTGTTTGCTTATCCTTTTCTTTATGTCTTTCTGCTTCCTTGGTTCTTTTGGTTTATATTTTGTTTTGTTCTTTGGGATTTACCTGTTCTTTCCCATCATAAAATGGTGGCTGTTATCCCAGGTGTACTTTGGTCATTAGGAGAGAGGTGGTTTAGATATTTTCAGGCTTTCTGATGGGGCAATTTTGTCCTAAACTTTTGTTTTATGCCCATTGTCAATAAGAGTTGTGGAACGTTTTGAAAACAAGGTGCAAAGTAAATAACCTTCATTAGCTCCTCTGAATCTGTCACAAATCAATAGGACCATCTCCTCTTGTAATGGTATATTTGTCCTAAGACTATGGTGTTGTAATATTTGAGTGAAAAATCTTATTCCCAAGTGTTGTTGTGAGGTCCATGGTAGTTTTCAACCCAGATCAGATGATTAAACATTTGACATATTGAAAAGAGAATTAAATGAAATACCTGAAACTCTATGAGGAAACAAAAAAAAGAAAAGAAAGAGAACTATTTAAAGAGAAAGGAAGACTCATTATGAATGGGTGATTCCAGTATCTCTACCGGGGCTATGGACGCCTGACTGGCAGTAGAGCAATGCTGTGAGAAAACTAGAGGTATCTTCGTCGGGGATATGGAAGCTTGACTGGCAACGGAGCAATGCCCAGGATATCATTGCACAACAACTAAAGGGGATCAACTCATGTAGCTCAAATCTTGCACATTGATGTTTGAAAGATGAAGAAAACTTTATGAAAGGGTGATGCACAATCAAGAACACACATAGATTCAGGGGTAGCTATTGTTGATTTATGTTTGAGATCCTAGCTCAACCTTGCTTCTTATAAATGACCCAATTGGAGTTGTGATGTTCATGAACCAGGAGTTCTGGGTAGCTGAATCCTTCAGTTTCATGAAAATGGTTAAACCATTTTCCTAGTTGAGTCGCCATTTTTTATGCCTTGCATAACCACCCCATTTTATTCTAGAACAAAATGGGTCCCCCTTCTCTTTTGGTTTCTTTGCCTTTGTTATTTGATTTGCTTTTGGGAGTTCTTATGTTTCTCCATGTTTTATCTTTTGTTTTGTCTGATCTAATTTTTGTTATGTCTTAGCCTAAGTTGGTTTTCTTATTGCTAAGGATTCATTGGAATAATCACAAGCAATAATCGATTCCATTATGACATATTTTTTGTTTTATTTTCCCCTGAATGCTAATGTAGACCTTTCTTTTGTAGGATTAAATCGCACACATGATGATATTTGCTAAGGGAGCTTAGTTGGAATGAATTCCTTAGTCCAGTTGATCACAATTTTCCTCTAAGAAGAAAGTCGACAAGACCTTGCAGATGTCTTGCTGACTACTAGTGCATTTTGTTAAATAAGCGTTTGTGTTGCCTATCGGCAAGATTTCTCTGGCATCACAGCGATCATAAATCATATGCAGGAATCTATCGGCAAGGGATTTTCATTGTTTCAGCGACCGAGGAAATCCTATCGGCGAGAGAAATCATCACCGGAATGAGGTCATGGTGAACTCTCAATGTCTCACTGAAATCTTTTGGTCTTGCCGACTGATGGTAAAAAAATTGTACCTGGTGAGAAGTCTTTCCATCGATGTAATGTCTCAGCGAATCCGTAATGTCTTACCGACTGCCAGTAAAGTAAACACCTCGATAAGACTCAAGTGCATCGGGGTAATGTCTCACCGAGTGGCTCCGGTCACACCGACATGGCGCGAGGGGGTTCTATCAGTGGTCTTCGGTGAGAGAATCAATATGTCTCGATGAAAAAAAGGGTGGACTCGGGGAGATTTTTGATAAGACACAAGGTGGCCAATATGATGTCTCCCTGATTCTAATAAGTCACAGTGACCCACATAAGACTCAAGTTGCATCTCGGTGAGACATAGGGTGATCTACAGGACATCTCCCCGATAAGAGGATGTTATAGCGACACATGCTAGATGAAAGGATGCATATTAGTGTGACTAAAGGGAGGTCTTGGAAACAACATGGGCTGGCAAAAGATGAAAGTTTCGCCAAAGGGTTCCCCGTTCGGTATAAGGTCTCGGTGAAGAGGAAAAGTCACACCGAAGCAGAAAGGCCTGAGCTTGGGGAAATAGAAAGAACCCAGGGAGACTCTAAACGAATGGATCAGGTTCGGGGAGATGTCTCCCTGACCTGATGATGTCTCAGTGATAGGAGAATGCTATCAAGGGGAGCTCGCTAGGAAAGGTTAACTCTCGGCAAGAGGTCTCCCTGACCATGTGATGTCCTACTGATAGAAAGGGGGCCCCAACAAAAGAAATGGAGCTCAGCAAAGGATCATGCCTTCTCCATAAGGTCTTAGTAAAGAAGGAAGTCACGTCGAAAGGAAAGGGGGACTCGGGTTTGGGGAAGAAAAGATGGACTCGGGGAGATGTCTCCCTGAGTGCGATGGTCTCACCGAGACAGAGGGGGCTTCGATGAAAGGTCTTAGCGAAACATAGGAGTCTTGGCAACAGGACATGAATTCAGAGTAATATCCCCCCAACATAAAGAGGTCTCCCCGACCTAGATGTGATCGCCAAGAGAAGGACTTCACCATGTGGTCTTGCCGAAAGAATGCGGTCTTCCCGACATGAAAATGAGCTCGATGTGACTTTTGAAGCTCGCCAAAGAGTCCCATCAGCTGGTCCGTGCTATGTTGATAACTATTATAAGACAAAATCGCATCGGGGAGACACGATAAGTGTCTCACCAACATGCGATTTAAGGTGGACCGCTCTTGACTGCTCGAGAATCTAGCGTGGCATATGATTGTCCAATCAGAAGGAGCTAAGATGGGCCATTGACCAATGGACTGCCCCTGTGAAGAAGACCAACTGGATATGAATGACATGAATTCCTCCTGAGATCCAAAAGCGATGGATCGGCTCGGGTGAAAGTTTAGATCTAAAGGGAGACCCGATGATGCTTCTGAGGATGGTCAATGTGTAGAAAGGTCCAGAACATGAAGGAGGCCGAAGGAAAGAAGCAACCATGACTCACAGGGACAACTGTAGTGACTACTGACAGGGATAGATCAACATTAATGGTGATATTTTGGAGCATTCAAGGTGGCCCCGATTGAGTTCAAAGATAGACACGAAGACAGAAGAATTAATGCTATAGCTACCAAAAGATCTAAAAGGCTTCTCCTGAGGGTAGAAATCCTTCATCAACATGGACAGCAGGGCTTCCCATTAAATGCAGCTTTGACTCTCTTCAAAAGGATCTGAGAGCTGACTCTCTTGTAGGCAATAGATATTTTTGTAAACCCTAATAGAAGGGGACAACACATTCTTTTGGTATAGTTTGTATATATGGCGTTCTTACCTCTTTGTAAAGGGGAGAAGGATTTAGAAGAAAAGAAAGGGGTAGATAGAGAACTTCTACAGTTAGAACTTTTAAGAGACAGTTAGGATTAGAACTAAAAAGGAAGGATTAAAAGTTAAGAGCAGTGGTAGAGTAGGAATTTTCAAAAGTAGGAGATAGAGTTGCATCTTGATTCTTAGTAATGAGAGCTTCTTTTGTCTTCTTATCTAGTAGTAAAGTTCAGTATCGGCTGTAATGTATTTTCCAAGTTCTCTTAGTGTAGTTGGAAACAATCTAGAATCGCAGATTCTCTGTACATTGGTGATTGTGCTAGCTTTGTAAATATTGCTTATATGTTTCACTAACAGTAGAAGCAATTGGAGTTTAATCTACTTCATATTGTGTTCCTGAATGATATTTTTCTTAACTTGATCATTTGATTTGTGAAGTCTTCAAGGAGTGAAATGTTATTTTTTGTTTTTTTTAAATGGTAACTTAAAATCTATTATTTGAATTAGCACTGTGAATGAAAGAGGTTGTGTGTCAATCACAAGTTTACTTTGTTTTGCAGTTTTAGTTAACAAACTCCTTGAAAGGTAGCAAGTCTAGTTAAATTAGAAGGATTGTCATTCTTTTCTGTTCCAAAGCTCTAACCTATCTTTTGTTGTTTCTTTAAAAACCCCAGTTAAATTAGGTTTTATTTCATGCTTGATCTTAGAGTGATCCAGAAGCTCAACACTAGTAGGCCCCTTGAACATTACTATTACATTGAACACTAAGCAACATCAACATAGTTGAAAACCAACTACAAAGACCTTGGGAGCTAAGATATCCATGTGATCATCTTTCTCTTTCAGGAGAAAAAGAGTAGCAATATTCTGTTTGCATGTTGAATGTGCCAAAAACACACATCAACACACCTTCCATGTGGGTGCCCCATGTGCTCCTATTTTGTAGGAGCTCTTCTTGGGTGTCCCCACATGTTCCTATCATTTAGAATTAATTACAAATGTCAATTTACATGTTCATTTGATTTGAATTTAATCTCTTTCTAATCCTAGTGTTGGGGAACACTTTCCAAGGACTTAGGAGATACATGAAATATGTTTAGGATTGCAATTAAATGGCATCCTATTCCCAACATTCTCCCACTTGACATTATAGATTGCAATTATTATAAACAAGGAATCATTATTATAAATCAAGTATAGGACTCAAGGCCAATGGCCTTCCTACACCAACTAATCAATCCATGCCAACTTCAAATGCAACCTGCATAATCATGAAGCTCCAAGAAAATGATTAATACTCAAAACTAAGAGAACTTATCTATAGGAACTGGTTTCGTAAGATAATCTACAACATTAATCAAAGTGTCAACTTTCTCAATTAATACCTTCCCACTCCCAATCATTTCTCACACAAAGTGATATTGTATATCAACATGCTTAGTACGAGCATGATACATAGGATTTTTGGCTAAACAAATAGCACTTTGACTATCACATTCAAGTTTAACTTACTTGTAATTAAAACCAATACCTTTCCCAAGTCTCCATAACCAAACTACCTCTTTGGAGGCATGTTAAACCACTGAGTGTGTTGAACTCACGTCCAACCAAGGTGTAGGCTTCTCGGTCTTTACTATTGAAATTTGTTTTCTTCCAAGTAACTATTCCAACATATATCTCTTACCATAAGAGAACTCAAGCCTCACCTATTTCTCCAAGTATCCATGAGGACCTGTAACCAACCAATCCATGCCAAACTCCAAATGCAACATAGCACTATCATGGAGTAATCACACAAATGATTAATGTACCCAATACATAAGAGAACTACACAAGATCAATGTCAAAGCTCCAATCATGAATCATGAACATAAACATGACAACATGATCTAACCATCTCCTCCAAGGAGATCACATGCACTATAACATATATACATCCTAGTCTCAAGAGAACAAGTACCATGCCAAACTCTAAATTCATATTAAGAGTAAACCATGACATAATAGCAACCACTCTAAACTAGGAAATCATATCCTCAATCTCATGAAGATAGCCTTACCAATGATGCATCCATGTCATTGCCAACAACTCCCATTGAACTATGGTATGAGCTACACATATCATCATGAATACCATCCTCTTCATTAAGATCACTCTTTAACATCAAGAAAAGAGTCATCATTAACATTTTTACATGAAATGATCAATGCATGATTACTGTCATCCGAGGATTCCTTTGTAGAAGAATCATAATTCCTTTTCTTGTTCTTACAATCCTTCTTCATATGTCCTGGTTTCCCACAGTTTCAACACTCCTTTTCTTGTTCTTACAATTCTTCTTCACATGTCCTGGTTTCCCACAGTTCCAACACTCCTTTTCTTGTTCTTACAATCCTTCTTCGCATGTCTTGGTTTCCCACAGTTCCAACACTTTACCTTACTCTGTCCTTCTGAATTACCCTTCCCTTCCTTGTCTCCCTTAGGTTCCTTATTCTCAGGCCTACTTTTTACAGACAAGGCATCTTGGATTTCCATTTTAGACTTCCTCCTCATCTCCTCTGATAGGAGAGTAGGAATTATATTTTCCATCTTCGGATCTACACCATTACCACTAATAGCAACAATTAGATTTTCCCAAGATTCTAGTAAAGAACAAAGTAACAAAATACATTTATCTTCATCTTCTAGCTTTACATCTACAGATGCTAACTAACTTAGAATCAAATTAAAATCATTCAAATGATTTGTAGCAGAATCACCATCTTTTATCTTTAAAGAATACAATTGTCTTTTCAGATACAACTTATTAGTAAGACTTTGGTTTGATAGATGTCACCTATTCTCTTTCACAACTTATATGCAGTAGTTTCATCTGAAACATTCAAGAGAACAACATCAACAAGACATAATCTTATGGTCCATCTTTCCTTCTTATGAAGCTTAGCCCAATCCTCATCTAACATTGTTGTAGGTGACTTTGTCTCATTACCAATAGCTAACCACTGATCTCTCTCTTCAAGGAGATCCTCCATTTTTAGTTTCCACATCTCATAATTAGATCCATTGAATCTTTCAATATCTAAATGAGAATTAAAACTCATTGTACCAAGCTTATTTTCCAAATCAGCAATAACACAATAGAAAAAATTCCCACTACAGCCAAAAAAACTTCAAACTTTTAAGAGAAAGGTGTCCCAAACTCTACCCCAACCGTTAGCTCTGATACCAAATGCTAAAAACGGAGGTAATTATGTAGCTTTAGAACTTGTAAAACTATTATACTATAGATCTAAATTAAGTATTCTTTGTGGATGATTATATGTTTAGATTCATTTTACCATTTGTAGAAATAGATAGAATATTGTAGAAGAATAAGACCAAAAGATAGAAGTGACACAACACATACCATGGAGAAACCCTTTCGGGAAAAAACTCCACCACCAGAATTAATAGTGCTTGTATTATTTAACCTTAAAAAAAGATTACAATAATTCTTTATCAATCCTTGCTTGAGATGCTTATTTTGCCTTCAACAATTCTTCTTCACAACCTGCAATAAAATCTGATAAAACTCTCTTCAACTTGCTCCAATAAATAGACAATAATGAGCCTTGTAAACTCCAAATAGTTTAGAATTATAAAGCATAAAACTTATCTCACAAAACCTATGCCTATTCTTTGCAAGTAGAGTTCTTGCATGAAGAACAATGTCAAACCAAGTCCTCCATCAATTTGGGTGTCCCAAACTGAAGTCATAACTCAACGTTGATTTCAAAGATATCTTGTAAGCTTATCCTCAAAGTTGGCATCCAAGAATGGGACCAATTAACTCAGCCTTATAAAATATCTTCTCATACAAAAGTGTTAACTCCAAGATGCCAACTTGGGTGCCCAAGGTGGGTCCAAGTCAATCTCTGTTAATTGAAACATATCTCTCCATCAATTCATGCAAACATGATGCATGATTGATCATCCCCACTTAATTGAATGTATCACCTATTATCTATCATGAAACTCAAGTCATTAGTCATGCATTCCAAGTCAATTGAAGTCAACTAGCATTCAACTGAAACTAACTACATGCAATTGAAGATAATTGAACCATAACTAAACTGAACTAATACTGAACTGAATTGAATTTAACTAAACTAAACTTAATGCATGTAAACATCAATCCCTAACTTCTAGGGTCTTTACATGCATTACAGAAGTGTTATCTTTTTCTCCAAACAGTTAACTTAACTCAAGGTGGGTTCCACCTTCCATCTGGGTGCCCAATGTGCTCCTATTTTGTAGGATCTCTTCTTGGGCGTCTCCACATGTTCCTATAATTTAGAATTAATTACAAATTTCAATTTTCATTTTAATTTCATTCAAATTTAATCTCTTTCTAATCCTAGTGTTGGGGAAAACTTTCCAAGGACTTAGGAGATACATGAAATATGTTTAGGATTGCAATTAAATGGCATCCTATTCCCAACAGTTATGTTAGTAAAGAAAAGCATATCATGAGTTTAGAAAAGGACTATCAAGATATCCAATAAGGATATTGGTGATTTAATAAGCTATCATGTTGTAGGAAAGAAACCCATATTCAAATAAGGACATTGAAAAATATCATGGATAGTCATATTATGCAAATAAAGTTAATCACTTACAATCCTAGAACTGATATCAAGATCTAAGAGCTATAAGGGACTATCAATTAACTAGAAAATTGTTATGAACCTTAGGGGGGCTACTTATCACATTAAATTCAGTTATAACCATTAGAACTATCATGGAAATAGTAAGGATACCTCGATAGTAACCTCCATCAAATAAAAATATTATCACAAACAAAATTGGGATATCCATCAAGTTCTCATTATGAAGTCCATGGAGATGAATATAATATAATAAAATGGAATTAGGGATGGTAGCCAATGGACACTCGCTACTTTAGAATAGTAATAAATGTGACCGTGGAGTATATTGGATACCTAGGATGGCAATAAACACAAGCAATATCACCAATTATAAAATATATCATATCAATAGGGAATTGTCTATGATTTAAAAGGAAGGAATGTTGTGTTAACATCAATAAACCCTATCATCCTCATATGGGATTGTATTCACTCATAAGTCACAATCTTATAACTCATTGATCAATGATAATCAAGGATAGTTATAGGAGAATATTCCAAATCAATAGATTTCCATTCACATACAATATAAAAATGGAGGTCAAAAAGTTCAAGAATAATACATCAAAGTGCCAGAACATCATGAATATTAATAATACCAACTCAAATATTTAAGATATCTAATACTCTTAAATCCAATCATGTTCTCTTTAGAAAAATACATTAATCATTAATTTTGTAACGCCATAGAAAGTGCACAATAGAAAACAATTGATTAGAAGCAAACATGCATGCAATACTAAATCTAAGATGCAAATCTATAATGTTAAGCAACAAAAAACAAAGGAAAGTAAAACGTAAACAAAACTAGAACAATCTCACCAATTTTGAACGTATTTCCATGATTCGTCTTGATTGCCCTTCTCCATTTTGCTTGTGTAGTATAATTGCCCTCAGATTTCTCATAATTCATGCAAGTATAGCCTAAGATAGTGATTAGCAAAATATCAAAGATTCAAGATTGAGTGCTCTCAAAAGTCATAAGATTTCACTAGTTTTCGAGAGAGATTGGAATGAAGAATGAAAAATCAATTTATAGAAAATTGATTATTCGAACAACAGGTCAGGATTGAAAGATTAACGGACGGTTGAGATTGACAGACTAGACATGCATTTTGATAACTGTCAGTAGTGACATGAGTGATACCACCTAGAAATAGAATTAAAGATTAAGTAAATGATTTAATCTTTAGTTCGGCATTCAAAAACATAAGAAATATTTTTGCATGACAAAGATGAAGATTGATTATAACGACTCTATGTTTGAATGCATGCACGAGGTTTAATTAATTAAATAAGAATATTTAATTAATCCGCATGTACACGCAAATAAGTTAGAACTGGACGATTGACTGATCTGACGAAGAGATTACTCGAGAAAGCCACTCAGACATCAAATGAAGAGTTAACTAAGCGATTTAAAATAGATGTCGAGTCGAGTAAAAGTGAATACTTAGATAATTCACATAATTATCTAAAATATAGAAGAATATGTTAAAATAGAATTAATGAATTAAATAATTCATTTAATTCAAGACTCGATATTTGGAGAATAATTAAATAAATAATATTTATTTAATTAAGTGATGAAGGGATTTTAAATGAATAATTAAATAAAAGAAAGAATTTATTTAATTATAGTTGAAATATGATAAAGGTAAATTAAATAAGAATTTATTTAATTTAACAAGAAGAATAAGGTTAATTAGTAACATAATTAAATAAAAAGGGTTTATTTAATTAATCAGATAGAATAAAGAAAATATGAATTAATTAAATAATTAAGATTATTTAATTAATAGAAGAAATTAAGACTATAGAGAATAATTAAATAATTGACATTATTTAATCATGACTATGAAGAATACGAAATATGAAGAATATAGAAGTCGCAGGCCTAAACCAATTTTCGGTGTCTACATTTGCCCCTCTTTGATACAATGTCATTTCGGTGTTGTGTCAAAGAAAATCGATAAGAAATATGCCCCAGTAATGCTCCAGATTAAAATAGGTGAAGGTATGCCCCCTCGGGAAAATTGACAAATTTCTGAAAAGTTTAGAAAAAATTTGGAAATGCTCCCAATTAGTCCATAGGATAGGTAGAAATGCAGTGGAGTTTGCGGAATTGGGTTTAGAAACGTGATGGATGGGTACGGGTTGATGGAAAATGGAAGTTAACATGGCCAGTAGGACAAAAATGCCACCTAAGCCCTAGGTATATATAGGAATAGGGGTAAAAACCTATTCATTTGCACCCACCTAGCTTAGAAATTTGAAAATTTGCTCTACATTCCTAGCGACGATGTCTCCTGTTCTGACCACCCATCACCGAGCCTACAGGATTTGGACATTCTAGAGACTAGCCGGCATGGACCCCCCAGTATGTACCTAAAACTTGGCTTTTGAAAATTTTGACTTGCGCATAATTTGATGCATTTAATTCAATTTTTAATTATGCGTCACTTTATTAATTCACTGCATTTGCGTGCGCGAACGACACATGTCTATGTGGAAAACCGCATTTGTATTTTTACGTTGGCCATTTTGAATAGTTTTTTAGCAGTTCAACGCATTTGTTTATTTTTGAAACACATTTGACTTTTTGAATCGCATTTGCATTTATAACAGCCGCATATGTATATTTTGAAACGCATTTGAATTTTATGCACCGCAAGATTTATTTTTCAATGCATATGACTGTAATGTAACACATGTGATATTAATAGCCGCATTTGTTTAAGAATGACGCATATGAAGTTAATAAACAGCATATGTTAAAAAGTGACGCATGTGAAAAAGAATGACACGTGCAAAAAAGTGACACATTTGAATTTTGTTTAGTATAGTCAATTTGCAGTAGAATAGATGAGTGAGGCTGACATGAGGCATGTATAATGCCATTGTAGGTTGTGTTAGAAATGATTTATATACGGGAGTCAAGACCTACCATGTTTCGATTCAGAGACAGTTTGCGACCAACAGAGCGATGGATACTCTGGCACCTTGGTTTGTTGCACATGACAGACATGCCCAAGATTCGGGCGAATCGAGGACTACTGACAGCTTTGTGTGGGCGGTGGCACTTGGAGACATCGTCCTTCCACCTACTGACTGGAGAGGCCACGGTTACACTAGAGGATGTGTATAGGATACTGAGACTTCCGATTAGAGGGACACAGGTGACATATGATACCCAGAGGGGTGCTACTGAGATGTGTAGATATTACCCTCATGCTGACATTAGGCAGTTAGGTTTCGATGATTATGAGATTAGATGGCGGGTATTGGCCCAGAGATATAGACAGCTAGACTGTCTATTATGTACTTTGATAGGCGAGATAGTACTTCCTGACCGCTGAGGTCATGGCTTTCCCGTGGGGTGGGGGGAGATGCTAGTGGGCATGCTCGAGCATCGAGTTGTATATGCTTGGGGTTCCTGTGTGCTTGGGATGTTATACTTCCATCTACATGATATTGCCTATCAAGATGCACAGTCAATGAGTTGTGGCACCATGCTCCTGATGGTATGGGCATGGGAGCATATTGCCATTTTTTAGCCACCTACGACAGTTGATCTACCACATGGAGCTCCTTAAGCCTTCTGTTATGCGGGGGCGACCACACAGCATCATATTGGAGATACAGGTTATTTTAGACATGCCATAGACACCATGAAACAGTTTACATGAAGGCCATACCTAGGCTGTGAGGAGTGCTTAGATGAGGATGAGCACTTGCCATTTTCCAGACAGGCATAATATTTGGTTGGATGGACAATATCTCATGTTCATATCATAGAGCGTCAATTTCCAGATCGTGTCCTGCGGCAGTTTGGAGAGGTGCAGGATGTGCCTCGAGGACGAGCAGAGTTTGCGAGATCCTCGCGAGAGGTCCCGCTATGGGGGCTAGAGATTCCAGTGGCCACAGTAGAGGCAGATATTGATGCATTGTAGGCACTTCCATGGAGATGGAAAGATAGACTAGCAGACCCAGGGACCACATCAGAGTATGATCAGTGGTGGGCAGTTCACAGGTCGATCCCCTTGACAGATCCAGAGTAGCCAGCACCGGTAGAGTGGTGAGGGATAGGTCCACGAGGTAGACGCGACAGAGGCAGAGGCTGGGGAGGCAGAGGAGGTCGTGGTGATGGAGGAGATGATGGTAGAGGTGGATGATGTGGAGGCAGGAGAGGGAGACATGGTCGGAGGGGACGAGGGCCGACATTATCACCGATCTGTGAGGAGGGTCGAGGAGAGGAGGATGTAGCCATGCTAGACATTAGGAGAGGAGGAGAGGAGGATGTGGCCAGAGGTGGAGAGGAGGACATTGCTAGAGGTGGAGAGGAGGTGCATCCGGTAGAGGCAGCCATCCCAGATATCCCAGCAGAGGAGGAGGCAGGTGCCGAGGAGGCAGAGATTGATGCTCTAGGTTTGTTGGGTGCCTATCAGGAGGATGATGATCACGAGACAAAGATTCGGGATCAGATCCTGGAGGAGTTAAATGAGGAGGATGGGAGAGCCAGGGATAGAAAGGATGATACAGAGGCAGAGGATCCAGACAAAGATACACTGCGTGCTCAAGTTGCATCCTTGGAGGAGTAGATGAGAGTTTTGATGGCCAAGAGGGATGCATATCAGATGGAGAGGGATAGAGCAGTGATGGATAGGGATTAGGCCATAGCTCGGAGACAGGAGATTGAGCAGAGATTTACAGAGCTCAGGGCATTATGCACGGGACCATCAGCTGCATTTTCCAGAGAGCTAGTTAGAGCTGGGGATAGGGAGAGATACTATCAGGATTTGTATGAGGCAGAGATTCCACCAGAGAAACGGGCTCCCAGTTTTTCAGCGGCACACAGTAGCAGGTCCCAGACCAGGACCCACAGTAGGACAGTCAACATAGAGGGGGTGGAGCAGCCACGTAGAGTAGGTCCATATGACAGACCTCCCTCATCTCAGAGGTCATCGGGTTCCCATCATCATTCTCCCACACACTCCCGGCATGATGGCAGTGGCAGTTCAGGATAGGGGTACCGCTTGTTGAGACATTGTATTTTGATCTTATAGGTTGTGGGCTTCCATGTATTATTGATGCATTATGACATTGTGATGTAACACAGTTGAGCAATATATATATATATATATATATATGATTTTGGTGGTGATTCTCATGATATACATGTCTATGTATTGATTATGCAGTCTTTATTTATACACGTGATGTTTATATGATATGCCTATGTGATGGTTGATGATGTCTTTTATGATGTTTATGCAGCTAATGAGATAATGTTGATTCTATGTGATGTATGCAATTTATAAATTATGAGATGCAAAATGATGTTATATGTATAATGTCGGCTACATGTGATGCTATACAAATGTAATGTGATGCATGTATTTACAGTTGCTTGATGTATGGAATGCTTATGATATGTATTTTTGGATGATGAATATCTAATTATGCCATGATGATCTAGATATGAAATATGCCTATATGTATGTATTTTTCTAACATGTATGTTGATGCAGGATGATGCATAATGTTTTGTGTCATAGGACTTCGTCATAATGCAAGAAAGAAGAATTGTTAGCGCGCAAAGAAAGATCGAGAAAGAACAAAAGATAGGAGATAGATGTTAGTATTAGCAATCTTCGATATTTCGCTGTATCACAAAAGGTATTGCACTTTATCATCATTGGGCAAGACTAATACAAATGGAGAAAAACACCATGATATGACATAAATCAAGGTGTGCAAGGTCATCCACTTATGAATAACAGACAGTCGCAGACAAGGATTGTCATTAACTCATACTAAGGGCACAAGTTGCTCCAGTATTTTTGTTAGGACAAACCACAGACAACAAACAAAGTAAAAGACAGGTCATGAGACATCATTGCTCCTCTAAATCCTTCATGGGACATCCTTGAAGAAACTAGTAACATGACTCAAAATCAAATTTCAAAGACAGTCGACAAACAGTAGTCAAAGAAAATAGAATTTAGATACATCGTTGCTTCTTTAAATCCCTGATGGGACATCCTTGAGAAAGCTAGTAACATAATTCCCATCTTAAAGTCAACTAAAAAGATAAGATAAATAAGTCAGAAAGTCAAAAAGTCAATAAAATATTTGCCAAAACTTGATTTGTTTGTTTGATTTGTTTTGATTGATAAAAGGATTGATTGACAGAGCCTGATTTCAAGAGATACACATACCAGATAAGATTGTGAGTCTGGTTTCGATGTTATGACTATCTGTATAAGGCATGACAAAGCCTGGTTTCAAAAAGACATGTATTGTATAAGATGTTGAGTCAGATGCCGTTGATGTGATAATCCGTGTAAGGCTATGTTTGATTGTTTGATCTTGTTGATTATGCAGGAAGGACTCATCCTGTATAAGACAGAGATTGTGTTGTTGATATCAGTATGCAGGAAAGACTTATCCTGAACATGATACGGGTTGATTTTGATGATCATGATGTCTATTTCCAAGAAGGACACATCCTGTAGTAGACATTTGTTGATCTGTTTTGTTTGTTTTGTTTGGCAAGTTGTTTCATTTGACTTAGAGACATTGTTGACTTGTTCACTAGATTGATGCATGACTTGATACGATGCATTGACAATTGACTGTGTGTGACAATAAACCCTAAAGGACTGACCTAGTGCAGCCTCAGGGGCTCATCGATTGATGGCCTTTCCTACGTTATACATAGAGACCTCGTAGTTCGACTTGACTTGACTAACAAGACTGACTACAAATAGAAGACGTGTGTGAAAGTGAATGTGACGAACCCTAATGGACTGACTTAGTGCAGCCTCGGGGGCTCATCGATTGATGGCCTTGCCTACGTTATACACGTAGAGACCTCATAGTTCGACATGACCAATGACCTTGTCATATAGACAGATGGATCGAATCATGATCTTGTATAGACAAACCTAAACAGACTGACTTAATGCCTTTGGAGCACATCGGTAGATGGCCTTGCCTATGTCCAGTCACAGAGGCAACGTATTTCGACAACCGACAAAGATTGACAAATGCGACTGACTTTGACTCTATTTTTGGATTTTTGAAATGTTTTGATTTTTTTGTCTTTTTGAAGTTTTCTGATGTTTTTGTGTTTTCTTTGGTCATTTTGCGAGGTTCATGGATTTTCCATGGTTTTACGTCTTCAACACAACCAATGTAAGAACCAATATGACACATGTCAAGTGTTTTCCCCCAGTCGAGTATAAGACCAATTGACTATGAATAGGGTAAAATAGGGGATATGAAATGCACTCGATGTCAATCGTTCCAAGTCATGGGAAAGACTATCACTTATTATGACCAATATATACAAGCGATGGACATGAAAGATAAGGGATATGTATAGGGATAGGTAGTATGTATAGGGATAAGGACTATGTACAGGGTAATAGTAGACAAAGGAGCAGAGTTAACTACACATGGTGCCTGTTTGCCAGGTTTTCACCATGGTAGTTATCCAAAGCACCACCGAAGTGGTTTTTACTATTGGACGAATGATTTGTCTTTACTATTTGCTGGATTATCTAATTTTTTTGGTGTTACCAAGGTGCCTATTTGCTAGGTTTTCACCTTGATAATGATTTTTTTTTTTTTTTGTGATTTTCTAATTTTTTGTATGTTTTCTAATTAATACAAAGGCTCCCAGAAGCTATGCGTAGAACTTCTTCAGATGCATACTATTGATTGGTGAGGACAATGGTTCCCCTTCAGGAGTAGAGAGTTGATATGCTCCTGATCCAAAAGCTTCTATAACAACATAAGGTCCTAACCAATTTGGTTCAAACTTTCCTGGTTTTTCTCTTTCTGCTTGATTCTTTGGGTTCTCCATTAAAACCAGGTCACCAATGTCAAAGTTTTTGTTCAATACCTTCCTGTTATAGCTAGATGAAGGCAATTCTGATATGCTTGAAGATGGTCTAGTGCCTTCTGTCTACGCTCATCCAGGAATTCTAGCTCATGGAGTCTCGATACTTGGTACTCTTCATCATCAATGTGGCCTTTCAGGAATACCCTTAGGGAAGGAATCTTGACCTCAATAGAAAGAATAGCTTTAGAACCAAATACAAGTGAATATGGAGTAGCACCAGGAGGAGTACGGATACTTGTGCGATAAGCCCATAAGGCAAGGTTAAGCTGTAAATGCCAGTCACGACCAACATCATTGATAGTCTTCTTGAGGATTCTGATAATGGTCTTGTTAGATGCCTCTGCTTGGCCGTTACCTTGTGGGTAGTAGGGAGTGGAAAAGTGATGTTGGATATGAAATTCATCACACAGGTGGCGAACTTCTTGGTTCTTAAATGGGCGGCCATTATCAATGATGATGGACTGAGGGACACCATACCGACAGATGATATAGTTCAGGATAAACCAAGAAATCTATGTGCCAGTAATGTATGTCATAGGAATGGCTTCAATCCACTTTGTAAAATACTCAGTGGCAGTGATAATGAATTTTTGTCCATTAGATGATGTGGGGTGGATCTTACCTATGAGGTCGAGTCCCCATTGGGCAAAGGGTCATGGTGACGTTATAGGATGAAGCTCCTGTGCTGGTGCATGTATCAAGTCTCCATGAACTTGGCATTGGTGGCATTTCGTTACAAAGACATATGAGTCTTTTTCCATAGTAGGCCAGTAATAACCCAGTCTCATAATCTTTTTAGCTAAGGTAGGACCGCTAGAATGGGAACCACATATACCCTCATGCACCCCACGCAAGGTTTCTTGTGCTTCAGTAGAATCAAGACATCTCAGTAAGGTATTATCTAAGGCGCGTCTATATAGGGTGTCTCCGACGATGGTGTATTTGGCTGACTTGCAGAGGAATGTCCTACATTGGTTATTTGATAGGCCAATGGGTATGACTTCGGTATGAAGGTAATCATAGATTTCTTTGTACCATAGGGAATCAGGACCAACAATGTCACACACCATTTCAGAATCTGGGATATCATAGGATGGGACCAAAAGTTGTTCTACGAATAACTCAAACTTAGGCACGTTGTTAGGAATGTCAAGAAGTGATGCAATTGTAGCCATAACGTCTACTGCCCTGTTTAAAACATGAGGTATCTGATGAAATTGACTTTGTCAAAGTACTCTTTAAAGCTATCAGCCATGTGCTTGTATGGAGCAAGCTTCTCATCCTTAGTCTCATAATCATCATTTACTTGTTGGATTACTAGTTGAGAATCCCTATATACTTTTAAAATCTTAATTTTCCACTTGACTGCCATGTGTAACCCTATCACTAGAGCTTCATACTCTGCTATGTTATTAGTGCATGGGAATGCAATCCTGAATAACTTAGGGATGGAATCACCCTGTGGTGTAATAAATAGTATACCAGCCCCTGAACCATGATTTGTATGTGAGCCATCAAAGTACAGCTTCCATGTTATGTTTGTGTCAATTGTGAATATGAACTCATTAGGAAAGTCTGCAACTAAGAGGTGAGCTGCTTGTATGGGTGCATCAGCTAACTGATTAGCAATGACCTATCCTTTAATAGCCTTTCTTTCGACATACTGGATATCATACTCACTAAGTATCATAACCCATTTGGCCAGTCGTCCTGTTAATGCTGCCTTGCTAAGAAGATATTTCAGAGGGTCTATTTTAGCAATCAATATTGTTTGATGGTTTAGCATATAGTGCCTCAATTTTTTAGTAGCAAATACTACTACAAGACAGACACGTTCAATGGTACTATAGTTGAGCTCATAACCTACCAAAGTTTGATTGATATAATAGACTACCCTTTCATGACCTTCATCATCATTATGTGCAAGCAATGCTCCGAGTGATGAATGGGTTGCTGTAATATAAAGAATCAACGGTCTTCCTTCAACAGGTGGCATTAAAACAAGTGGTGTGAGTAAATATTCTTTAATCAGTTGAAAAGCCTCTTCACACCTAGCTGTCCATGCAAAGGGTACCCCTTTCTTAAGTAGATGTTGAAAAGGATGTGTCTTATCTGCTAACTGCACTATAAATCTTCTTGTAGATTGCAACCTTCCCTATAATGTCCTTAGTTGACTAAGATTAGTGGGTGGTGGCATGTCCATGATTGCTTTCACCTTAGCAGGATCCACTTCAATGCCTCGTCTAGAAATGATATAACCTAACAACTTTCCTGACTTGACTCCAAACACACATTTCTTTGGATTGAGTCTCACATTATACTTCTCTAGCCTCTGAAATATCTTGTCTAAAACCTGTAAATTTCTGCCCTTGTCTTGGATTTTGCAATAAGGTCATCGACATAATCCTCCATAAGAGTGTGTACTAGATCATGAAAGATAGTAGTCATGGCCTGTTGGTAGGTTGCTCCATCATTTTGGAGTCCAAAGGGCATAACATTCCAGCAATACGTTCCCCAAGGACAAGTGAAAGTTGTCTTAGGTTGGTCTTTAGTTGCAATTCTGATCTGGTTATATCCTGAGAATCCGTCCATAAGGGACATCTCATATCCTACTGTCATGTCAACTATCATGTCTATATTAGGCAAAGGGAAATCATCCTTAGGACAAGCTTTGTTGATGTATCTAAAATCAGTGCAGATGTGGATGCCCCCAGTTGGTTTAGTGACTGGTACAAGATTGGAAATCCAATCCGCATAGTCGATAGATCTGATGAAACCAATGTCTAAGAGTTTCTTAAGTTTTGCCTTGACTAATAAAGCAATCTATGGGTGCATTTTTCTCAACTTTTGTTTCACTGGTTTGGCACCTGGTTGTAAGGGCAAATGATGCAGAACAAGGTTAGGGTCCAACCCTAGCATATCCACATATGGCCAAGCAAAATTTATCTATCTTTGTGCAAAGAAGTTATGAAACTCCGGCTGCTCTTTTGTTGTCAATGACGCTGCAAAATAAACCAACCGAGGATTGTCCTTGGTACCTATGTTGACCTCTACTGATTCTTCCACAAGCATGAGTGACTTTTCCTATGCAACGAGGAGAATGTTCAAACCTCCATCCTTAGGTGCCTCAGAGAGGTTTTCACCTTCGGATGCGTCCTTTCTTTTTACTTTTTCATTGTCTAAAGGTGCCTTTCGGTTTTCACCTAGAGACTCATCCTTTTTATCTTGTTTATTCTTTTTCTCATTTTTGCGACTGGAGGGTTGAACAGATTCCCCAAAATATGCTTTGTTGTCCAAGTCAATAGTAAAACCAACCTTATGATCACCGTTTGGTATGCCTTCTCGTAATCCTAGGAACTCAGCAATTGCTTCGTCGTTCTCAAACATATCTAAGAAAGGTGTGTCTTGTTGGTCCCAATCAATGAGTTGGGGATAGACTAAGGGCATGTCATCGTCGGAGTTATCAAAGTTTAATGGAGTCAAGGTAAGGATTGAATTATTCATGTGGTTACAAAAGTCTTGTACCAGGTCCCTTTTGTTCTTGGGTTTGGATCTAGGTGGATGGATAGGTGGGCCTAATGCCAGGGTTTGACTATCGGAAATAGGTGGTTCAGGTTGCCACGAGGTAGGGTCAAGTGATTCCCAATAGTAGTTTTTAAACCATTCCTCTTTTGTCATTTTCTTTGGTGGAGAGGAATTCAAGGGATTGGGTGAGGAACTTAGCATCAAGTCAAGTTCTCCAAATAACTTTTCAAGGTCCATGGAAGAAGTAGAGGATAGGGAATCCCACTCATAATCGTTATAGTCAGCGGAGTCACAATGATATTGGTCCACTGGTTCGTGAGATGTCTTAATATCTTCTGAAGCACTTAATTCCTCAAGTAAGGGTAATGGGGTACTAGGAACGCCAATCTAAATCAGTTGAAACCCTAGCCCTACTCCTTTTGGCCACTGAGAAACAAATATTGGTTCAATCCTCCCATCTTGGTTTAAGCCTAAACCACTCTGTCCATCATATCCTTTGCTTTGCATGATTTTGAAACCCTTTCCATATAGATTTGTAGGAATATGAGCAATTAAGAGGGGTTCCTCATCATCTTCCCTATACATCCAGGAAGTGACATCTTATGCATCTACGGCCTCTTTGCTTAATTCACCCCATTTAGTAAAAGTTGTTGTGGGAGGAATGTGTATAGTGACCATAGATTGTCTCCTATCCGATGTAGGTAAACCATATGTCTTAGGAGGGATCAAATGGCTAACACAATAAGAAGTCTTCATGTAATACTCTCCACAACCCTTGTCTTGGATCTCAACCCTAGGAGTGGTAGGAACTGAAGGTGAAATAGGTGTTCAAGTGAGTGTGGCTGGATCAACATAGGAGGAGGATTTGGATGATGAGGCCTCTTGGTTTACTAACACTTGGCGTTGGGGGATTTCCTTTAGATTGGTGCAATACTGGAAAGGATCCGGATCACCATCTATAGTTATTTCGGTGCCATTGTAAGGGAATTTAAGACATTGATGATACATGGAAGGGACTGCCTTCATGGCATGAATCCATGGTCTACCTAGCAGAAGGTTATAAGGAAGGGTGAGATCCAAGACTTGGAACTTTGTCTCCATCACCGCAGGACCAATTCTGATAGGAAGTGTTACGACTCCCTTTGATTTTCTTTCCTCATCATCATAAGCTTTAATGACAATACTCTTAGTCGTGTCTACGCATGCTTCTGAGATACCTAAAGCCTTAATTAGTTTTAAAGTACACAGATTTAACCCTGCTCCTCCATCTACCAAAACTCGTCTAACTTTGGTGTCATCAACAAGGACTTCTAGATGCAAAGGGTCATTGTGGTTCATCTTTTCAGTTGCATAGTCTTGTTAAAAAAATGTGGCATGGTGATTATTGGTCAACTAGCCTACCATTTCCTAGAAACGATTGACATCAAGATCATTAGGGACTGTGGTGTTCTGTAAAGCCTTATCAAGGATAGACCGATGCTTAGGGGAAATATGCAACAATTCCAAGATTGAGATTTGGGCTGGGGTCTTCCCCAACTGGTCAAGGAGGTTATATTGTAACTTGGAAGGTTGAGGTGTTTGTTACGATGGAGGGCCATGGATAATGAACTTAGTACGACGAGTATTGACCGCACACTCAGGATTAGTATTGATAATAATGGTATTGATATTCTCCTCGGCGACGCGAAGGCAGTTAATGATTTTTCCACTATTATAATCATGCTTGACACTGGCATAGTTGGCTGACATATTGGTCTTAGTACTTGAATTGGGGATAGTTCCTTTCCCATGGTCATGTAGTGGATCAGAAAATACTTGATGATCAATGTTTGATGACTTTTGTTTTGTCCACTAACTTCAATAATTCTCTTTTTGACAAGATCCTGTATAATATTCTTCAGTTGTCGACAATTTTATAGGTTATGCCCCTTAGCTCTATGATAATCACAAAAGGCATTGTCATCCCACCAAGCTGGTTTAAATTGTCCTGGATCATATTGTCTTGGTTCCTACAACTGTATGAGATTATGTTGTAAGAGTTGTTTGAACACCGACTCAATGGGTTCCCCTAAGGGAGTGAACTCACGTTTTTGAAATCTTCTTGGTTGTGGACGTTGAGTATTTTGGACCACATTAGGAAGTTGATTGACAACATTAAGCATGTTGGAAAAAGTATGAGGTCCTTGTAATGTGAGGAGGGGTCCTGCTTGTAGTGTTTTAGCATCAACCACCCCATCATTGGTGACATTTTTGTTGCGAGACCAGAATCTGTTTCTGTCAGTGGGGGTGTTTTTTATGATCAGGTTTCTATTAAACGTTGACATCTTGAGTTCGCCCTTTTCAATGAGATCCTTCTCTATTATCACCCCTTTTTCCACTAGTTCCGAAAAAAATGTACAACAATGTACCCTTAGGTTACTTCTGAGTTTTGCATGAAGGTTTTCTTGAAACATTGTAACTTTTTGTTTTTCGGGTATCTCGACAGGACACCTACTAGCTATAGTTCTCCATCTCTGGAAGAAAGCAATGAATGTTTCCCCTTCATCTTGCATTGTGTGACACAAAGTTGCTATATTTATCTCGTGATCTATGTTGAAGGTGAATTGCTCCACAAATTTCTCAACCAGTTCACCCCAAGATCTAATGCCAAAATCTAGACCCGAAAACCACTCTAGTGCAATTCCTACAAGACTCCTTAGAAATAGTCTCATAAGATACGTGGGGTCATAAGCGACATCTATGCATATGGTAGAAAATTCCCTTATATGTTCTATTGGATTTCATTTGCCATTGTACTTAGGGAGATTCGGTATGACATATCCATGAGGGAAAGGGGTCATGTACAACGATCTATCAAAAGGGAATGGGAATATCTCCTTTGGTGAAAATGATTTCTTAGTTGACACCGACATGTTATCCAATTGTGTTTGTAATGCCTGCATTTGTGTTTGTAAGACGTCAACTTGGCTCAAAGATGTGCTAGGAGGATTATGCGGATCCAGGTATGCATTTTGAAATCCAAAGTCTCGTGATGGGTTTTGATTAAACGTTGGCATCTGAGGTGGATTTGGATTCAGAATGTTGGTAAATGTATTATGGTCTGGAATCGACATAAATTGGTGTTGACCTGGGATTTGTGTAAACGGATTCTGAGTACCACTTTGGAAAAAGGGGTTCTGATTGGGAATATGTGTAAATGATTGAGGTCCACCGATTTGAGAAAATGGATTTTGAGTACCAGTTTGGGAGAGTAGATTCTGACTCAAAAACTACGTGAATGGATTCTAATTGACATATTGGAAGGAGGGAATGCCCCCTGTTTGTGTAATCTGTGGTATAGTACTAGTGATTGGAGCACTAGGTATGGCCATCGACTGGGGTATGGTATTCGTGATACTAGCATGAGGTATGGTCGTTGACTGTGAACTTGTGGCAGTGACATAAGGTTTAGAGGCTGAGGTTGTAGGTCATTTACTCCCAACAAGAGGACCAAAGGGAGTGGATGATGAAGCCCCTATAGTGAAATTAAATCCCAATGTCATGCTAGATGTACCAAATGGGGACATATGGACTGTCGTACTCTGTGTAGGTGTACCAGATGGCATGGTAGTGCTGACCTGAGGTATAGTAGTACTAGCGGTCATGGTATTTGTCCCTTGTGTAGGTTGAGTTTGTAAGGTGATGATATCAAATCTTGGAGGTAAGGTAGCACCTTCAACTAGCAATTTGGCTAAGTATCGTTGTCGATCATTTGCTAGGTACTCATATACGAAAGAGGCAAACTCAGGGTCCTGTGCGGCAGCTTCTATGTCTTCTACTGCAATATGTCCTTGAGTGTATCTAGTGGTGAATTTGTCTAATAGAGTCTTATGAGGTCTTGAAGAAAATGGATTGATGAATTCGTTTGGGTTCGACATGTTTTCTCTTTCTTTTCTCTTAGACCTAGTTTCAACCATGTAAGACAAGCTCAATATGCAGGAAATGCAAAATTATATCTATGAACAGTATGACCCTAGTCTATGTTTTTGGGATTTTCGTATGCAGAATAAGGAATGTTCTAGGATGACGCTAGCCTAAGATCTAAAGATGCAAAGTCTAAGCAAGGTTCTAAAATATTCAATTCTATAAACATTAAGATGAAGGGACCAAAGACCTAAAGTCTAACCAAGGCATCAATTTAGTTTAAGTCAAGGAACCAATGTAGGATGAGGATCAAAGACAAGTTGAGTTTCCTAACTAGACTGATGAGCTAGGAGGACTCTGTGTAGGACAAAGGATATACTGATAAACTAGGTTCAATGACAGATTTCTGTGACGCTATGAATTTTCTAGAGTGTAGATGGTAAACTAGTCCTAAAGTTTGTAAAAGTGACCTTTCTAGAAGTTTAATGCAAGGTAATATGTACCCTAAGATGAAACTAAACTCTAAATGAAGACAACTATGGTAATGACTAAATGAACCTAAAGGATGCAAAATTGAGCAAATTGTTTCAGGTTTCTGTTTAAGGACTGTTTGTGTAAAGACAACTGAAACTGGTATACTCGTCTTGACTAGACAGTGACTGTGAATTCTGGTTTTCTGATAATCAGACAGATGCGTCTCAGGATTTAATAGATGCGGTTCAAAATTAACAGTTGTGGTTTTCCAGTGATCAATTGTGTTTCTTTGGTAAAGTTCAGTTTGATTCTAACAGATGCAGTTAACCTTCTAACAGATGCGACTCGTACTGACAGTTGCGACTCAGAATATAACGCATGTAGTTTTTGCAAAGTAATTGCAAGCTAACTGGCATATGCAACTCTATTATTGATTGATGCGACTGATACTGACAGATGCAACTCACAGAGAAATAGATGCGACTCATGATAATAGATGCAACCCGAAAATCAACAGATACGACTCCTGATAATAGATGCGACTCTAAAAATCAATTGCGAGTTTCAGGTGAACAGTTGTGACTCTCTGTGTAATTTCAGTGATGAGATTTAAACTGACTCCATTTTCTGTGATCAAATTCTGACAATCAAAGACAATCATAAGACAAAGTGTTTTCAGTTTTGATTTTGGACTAAAAGAACGTTTAAATTGATAACAGACAAGCACATCCTAATAGGCCAAAGGCCTAGGGTTTGTATACTTGGTATAGCCCACAGAAATACCCTGGATTGGTGATAAACACCTTTCCTTCTCGAGAGTAGATAGCTTAGAAATTTGGTGGCATTGGCTCCCCTCCGTGGCTCATTAACGTCTTTCAAGCACACCAATTTTGAATTCTTGGGTAATGACCTCCCAAGAACTGCTATCTCTACTCAAGGGGATTAGTAGTGAGTGTCTTTGGGCATGATACTGTACCCTGCACTACACCAAGCAACGGCCATAAATAGTTTGGTCACTAAAACAAAAGGTATTTAATTCGGGCATTCCGTTCGTAGGGCATGATCCATGCGGCGAGAGTCCCCTTTCGAATCCATCTCGTTGGAACCATACGCGTGATTCTTGAACTTTCCCCAAGAATCCTCTTTTATGTACTGGCTAGAAGTCCCTCGGGTTCAAGGTGCTACCGATTTGAGTCGTCCTGGGGTGAGTACTTTTTCCCACCAGAATAGGCCCAAGTTCTAGAGTTGGTAACCGTTTCTCTTACACCCAGGATCGCACGAATGCACAAGGGGAGAGGATACTTCGATGTACCAAGTCGTAAGGGTGACCAAACTTGTGCTTTCGCACCAAACACAGTAGACACTTGTTAATTTTAACCAAACGAAAGATTTGCTATGCTACCAAACAATTTGTTTCAAAATTAACTAGGGTCTTCGACAAACATCCTGCAGAAAAACTCGTTAGTAATTTTCAATATTGTCTTCGTCAATCGTCCTGCAAAAGTTTGTTAACTCCAAAAAGCCACACGCTGAAAATCAGATATTAGTAACACATAAATCAATTGAAAATTTTAGATTTTCGAAAATAGAAATAAAGTTTTACCAGTCAATTGCGTCGCTGTGTTACCAATCAAATGCGTCGTTTCTTTTTCAATTGCGACTCAATAAGTCAATTGTGGTTCAGGAAATTTCAAATGCATCGTAGTTTTTCAAATGCGTCATTTATTCTGTCAGATGTAGTTCAGGAAGTCAATTGCATCACTTATTCAAACTGATGCGTCGTTCCATATGAAAAACCTGCAAAAATGAAAAATAAAAGATCTATGGATTCACGAAGATGGTGTCTTCACGTCGGGTTCACCAAATGTAATGCCATAGAAAGTACACAATAGAAAACAATAGATTAGAAGCAAACATGCATGCAATACTAAATCTAAGATGCAAATCTATAATGTTAAGCAACAAAGAACAAAGGAAAGTAAAACGTAAACAAAACTAGAACAATCTCATCAATTTCGAACGTATTTCCATGATTCATCTCGATTGCCCTTCTCCATTTTGCTTGTGTAGTATAATTGCCCTCAGATTTCTCATAATTCGTGCAAGTATAGCCTAAGATAGTGATTAGCAAAATATCAAAGATTCAAGATTGAGTGCTCTCAAAAGTCATAAGGTTTTGCGAGTTTTCGAGAGAGATTGGAATGAAGAATGACAAATCAATTTATAGAAAATTGATTATTCAAACCAGGTCAGGATTGAAAGATTAACGGACGGTTGAGATTGACAGATTAGACATGCATTCCGATAACTGTCAAGTGACATGAGTGATACCAATTAGAAATAGAATTAAAGATTAAATAAATGATTTAATCTTCAGTTCGGCATTCAAAAACATAAGAAATATCTTTGCATGGAAAAGATGAAGATTGATTATAACGACTCTCTGTTTGAATGCATGCACGAGGTTTAATTAATTAAATAAGAATATTTAATTAATCTGCATGTACACACAAATAAGTTAGAACTGGACGATTGATGATCTGATGAAGAGATTACTCGAGAAAGCCACTCAAACATCAAATGAAGAGTTAACTAAGCGATTTAAAATAGATGTTGAGTCGAGTAAAAGTGAATACTTAGATAACTCACATAATTATCTAAAATATAGAAGAATATGTTAAAATAGAATTAATGAATTAAAAATAATTCATTTAATTCAAGACTCGATATTTGGAGAATAATTAAATAAATAATATTTATTTAATTAAGTGATGAAGGGATTTTAAATAAATAATTAAATAAAGAAATAATTTATTTAATTATAGTTGAAATATGATAAAGGTAAATTAAATAAGAATTTATTTAATTTAACAAGAAGAATAAGGTTAATTAGTAACATAATTAAATAAAAAGGGTTTATTTAATTAATCAGATAGAATAAAGAAAATGTGAATTAATTAAATAATTAAGATTATTTAATTAATAGAAGAAATTAAGACTATAGAGAATAATTAAATAATTGACATTATTTAATCATGACCATGAAGAATACGAAATATGAAGAATATGGAAGTCGCAGGCCTAAACCAATTTTCGGTGCCTACAAATTCTCATGATTAATATTACATGACTTTATGAAAATAAAACTTGTGAATAGGATCCAATATTTCTTTATAGCTAATAGTCAGAAAATGATTATACATGCAACATCATCTTAAATTCCCTCAAATAACCTTAAATTTCACCTCAAAGTTATATTTTTCTTGATTCTCATGTTCTATAACCCATAATGTGTCAACTTGTGTAGATGAAATTGGAGGGAAATGTATTCAAAGGTGGCTCAACCATCTCTTCAAGAGGACCTAAGCATAACTTTTTACATATACTACAATGGTGAGGCATATGAACATGTGTTCATGAGGAGGGTACCCTAATAACGAATGATGCATTATGAACATCTATTTCATATGGTTGTGTTGGCTGAGAATTTTGTGTAATAAAATTCTCTATCAAAGAAAATATAAAAGAAAGGATTTGATGTGCCTCATTTATGACAATGATTGTGTTGACTAGAAGGTGGAAAAAATATGGGAGGGGGAAAATGGAACATGTATATGTTGTACTATCATAGGTATGTCTTGATACATTCATATACTCCCTTAAAATCATCAAAATCAAAATAGTTTGCATGATTACCTAATATAAACTCTACATATAGTTTATTGTTACACTCCAATTGTATAGTTACTATTTACTATTTCTGCATAGGGTAAAAATGGATGTAATGTGGATTCTGAAGATGAATAAAATATGCTTGTACCTTGTTATCAATATGATTTTTTTCACATTTGATGATTGTCTCATTTGATGTTACTTCAGTTGATGTTATCCAAGGTGAAATACTGCATTTATGTGAATGAAAGGTTATTGAATTGTAATTATTCTAACTTTGGAGATGTTTATGTATACTAAATATGTTAGGAACATTTGATTGTCATGAGCATGTGTTAGTGGATGCAAGTATGTGTTCCATTCCTCCAGGCGGAGGGGAAGTATCACTCTGGAGAAGATCTTGGTCGGGTAACCAATAAAAGTAAGACTAACCGAGCATACACACACCACATTAGAGTGATTGAACTGAGTCAGTTTGTGGGTTATAGGTAATTCATCCTTCACTTGTTTGAATGGATTAGGAGTCTTCTTTACTTCTACATGCTTTTACGAGTGATGTTTATCTCTTTGGGGTTTTGAGATCTTTCTTGTGTTATTATGGTCATATGGATAAGTGGGATGTAGGTGGAAGTATATTTATATGTATGCACATGCGTGTCAATGGGATCTAACATGTATATGTATATGTATAGATATACCACATGTACACACCTATCAATATGATGGTAACGTAAATGGATGTAAGTGAACCAGATGTGGACATATATATATGTATAGTATATACATGTATCCATATGCATATGCATATCGATACAAGTGAACACTAGCAAATGGACATGTTCATACAGATGCATCGATATGGTATACCTACATATATGTGTACATAGAGGTATATACATTTATACATATATATATATATACATCCTGAATAATGTGTTTATTATAATTATTTTTGCCTTACATTTATATATATATACCTAATGTATGTTCGCTGGCTTACGATATATATATTTATATTTATATGTAAATATATATTAAAATATTATATATATATACATATATATATTTATACGAAGGTATTTAAATATATATATATATGTATATGATATATATACAATATATATATAATAATCATAATATATAATTTACATATTGTTTATACATTTGGAATTTGACTTATTCTTATTTAATTAAGAAGTCAATTTAAGGGAGACTTCTTTTGAAGTTATTAATCCATGGTTGAAATAGGTCGATAATAATTATTATTATGAAAGTCAACTTTGGATTATACACGACACTATGTGATGAACCATGTATTACTAGCCAAGAGTACACAAGAGTGAAACATAAGCAATACGCCTAAATTCTGTTGGCTTTGACTTCGTCAATATGAGAAATGGAGAAAGCATGGACTAAGTCCAATGTATTTATTTGCTACAGTCGATTCAATTCATAAAACAAGTCAATTCAAGTTATGTGTTGTAATTCATCATTGACATATTCTTCTTACCTAGGAATTGCGCCAACTTGCTAATTTTGATGCCACCTTTGTTTCACTTTCTTGTAGATGTCGATTTGGGAGAAAAATACAAATTCTCCATGTGCAGCTTGAAATGGTCTTTTGAATGTTGTCTATATGGAAGTCGATTTGTTATGCTTTATGCTGATTATGAGCTTGATCTGTTGCCACCTTTAAGTTGAATCATGATGCAGGGAAGTGGTGTCATTCTACATGCCAAAACTATAGGATTTATGGAGGCTAGCTGCTCTATAAATAGTCACACCAACTTAATTGAAATGCATCATGATTCTTATTCTCTCTTATTCATTCTTGTGTTCTTTATTTACAGCCAATCATTATCACTCTAATTTTCTTTGGCAAACCAATATCTCCATTATACCATTTCATTTGAGTGGGATGTATTATACCAACAACTATATGTCATTTGTTGGGTATCATATCTGAATTATTACCAATCATTATCATTTGAATTATGAGTGAGAAAAGAGTGAGTTTTGTGAGGAATAATTGTCTTATTATTTGAGGGAAGTGTGCTATCAATAAGAGAGGAGAGGCAGTTGTGTTGGGAAGTTGAATTAAGCTAAACTATTGTTTGGAGAAGGTTGCACTTTCATCATTATCTGGGATGAGGGATAACAGGCATGGAAACTTCTTGTTATTATTTACTTGGAATTAATGTATTTCTATGCTGCATGGAATGTCTTTAGAAGTATTTAACATTGCTTTTGAAAAAGGGAATTAAAGTTGTTAGACTATTTTTATGTTATGCTTGTAAGAACTCCATAATAGGAGAATAGTGTGTTTCTTAGTTAAGAGTATACTAGCCTTGATTGTATGTAAGAGTCACTTGAGGTACACCCAACTAAGTTATTAAATTAACTAGGAAAGCTTGTGTTACTCCTAGAATAGTAATCTAGTATGGGAGGGAGCTTGTGTACTTACTTGCTAGGTAGATTCATTACAAGTACGTTAGTATGTTGTAGGTCAGTATGGGATGATGAATTATCCATTGAAGGACAATACCTATGCATAGTGTAAGATAGCCTTAAGTCAAATCAGCCCTAAGTAGTGTATGTGATAGATGACTTCATTCGAAGTACTAAATGAGAACACTTTGGCCAAAGTAGTGCAATGTATGAGACTCCACTTAGTTGTGTGTTACTTGAGACGACATTGTCAGTTCACCATGATCTAGTATTACATGCTAGTTCGAGATTGTTGAATTACAAAAGGTTATAGTTATGTTGGACACAACACTATGCTTAGTTGGTTGTCATTATCGGTTACTCTACCAATCTCTTCGTTGAAGGGCAGGGCCATCTATCGAATGATAGATGTGCGAGGGACTGCATTAAGAGTCTGTGGTTAGTGAAAAAGCACCTGAGTGATGCTTCTCCTCCACAACAAGCAACAAAAGTGTTGGCACTCTCAAATTTTGCAAATTTGAGATACCTATTTCAAAAATTTTCCTCTGCACTTTCAAAAGTGCACATGATGAATATGCCTGAATGACCTACTTTGGAGGGTCATTTTTTGATGCCCGTTGATTTTCAAGAAAAATCCCTTGTTCGAAACACTCATGTGTCCTATGTGAACCTGCATGTCAGTTTTCAGTTTCTCACGATGAGTTTTGATTGGGTTTCGAAAAGTGAAGCTGGAGGGTTTTGTCACTGTTCAGTTGTTTGCGAACGTTTAGTTTTGCGGAGTGGCCTCCTGTCTGAGCATGTATTTTGCAACCAATTGATCGTCATGTCAAAGTGAATATTTTTCTACATTCTCCATGCTTAGATGAGCTCACATGTCAGTTTTCAGAGCCTCGCGACTTGATTTTCTATTTTTAGCAGATCAAAACCAAACTGAATTTCTTCAGTTTTGCACTTAAACCTTTATGAGAGGCCAACTTCGAGCGTCAGTAACTTTTTATGGGTGATGATTCAAGCTAATCCCTTCTACACACGTGCTCAGTGTACTAAAGTGATCCATTATATCCAATGGCAGCTCTTCAGGAGTTGATTTGATATTTTAGCAATGAGGTGATCTCTTGAGTTTTAACTGGTTCTGAACAGCTACATTTGCAGAAATGTCCGAGAGGGCAACTTTTCCAGTTGATAACTCTTGCCTCATAATTGATTCCTTTGATCTGTCTTTTGTATTACATTCTTGGGAGGAATTTCTGCATGCCTGCAAGTTTTTATAGCTTCACGAGGTTGTTTGCCCAGTTTTCAGAACTGATTCCAAAGCCTACTTGGCTAGTTTTCACTATTTTTTAAAGGTGCCTAAAAGTGAGTTTTAATGGCAACCCATTTCATGTTTTCATTCCAAAAGTGCTTAGAGGCTGTGTCTGATCAATTCAAGGGTAAAGTTGTTCGAAAATGAAAAAATTTTAGCCAAGCCCGCATGAGACCCGACATGCTTTGCACCAATATGATTACTTCTGTTGTTGTGGGCCTTTGTCAAATCATGAAGGATGGAGGGTTCAATGTTATAAATGTGAATGCTCGGAATAAATGTGCTAGGTGAATGATGGAAGCATATATATGGCAAATAGCTTGATTGGTTGAATGACTCCAAGAGTAGTATTGTCACGAAACAAAATTGAAAAGGAATGGAGTATTGCTTCGCTGAAGTTACTATGGGATAAAGTCACAACACTATTTAATCTTGATAGAGGGCTCAAGCTTACTAAGAATTAAAGAGCTTTAGAGATTTTTCAAGCAAATGCATGGTGCACCTAGAGTAGGGTATGAATATCAATCAGAGCACAAAGAATGGGAGAAGCTCACGCTGAGAGATGAGGATGTGCATTTGAAAGGTTAATAAAACAATTTGTGAATGTAACCACAAGGAATGCCAATATGCAATGTATGCACAATGCAAATGTGCTAGCAGGACTTGGGTAAGTGCTAAGCAAATACAACTGACAGAGGATGTCCGCCCAACCCAAGCATAGACAAAGTGTATGCCTTTTTCACAGCTCTCAACCAATGTGATGACATGGAATTCTAAAAGCAACATATGGTGTGCAGCCTCCACATGGAATGTTTTAATGTTAAAGACTTTAGGAATTCCCAAAAGATGCATAATGGAGGAAGTCTTGAATGCAATGAGTAAAATGAAGGAGGCCGATACATCATATTCAAGTTAATGTTATCATCTAAAGGGGAAACGCCATCACCCCCCACCAGTAGATGCACTTGGAGAACAAGGTACGCCCACCCACCAAAGCAGAGAAAAACAAAAATAAAACAAAGGTGGTCTCATGCAATGTCACAGTCACTGCAGGAAGCAAAGAAGCTCGAGCCACTGGGAGGAGAAGACCACACATTTAAGGAAATTCCAATGAGCAACAAGAAGATAAATTTGATAGAATGGTCTTAGTAACTTTCAAGAAAATGTTAATGGCACTGAAGGAGGTCGATGGAGGAGGAGGCCATGTAACCCAAAAAAAATGTGTTCCCTCAGGTGCCAATGCAGCTACAAATGTAGATCAAAACTATTGAAGATGGAGTGCTACACTAGCTAAAAGATCCAAGCACACATCATATGAGGAGCAACACACTCAATAAGGTGTAATGGTAAGACTCAAATGCATAATCGAGTATGATAGGCACAAAATATATGTGTTAAATAAGTCTTTAAAGACTTACACACCAATGCAAGGGATGCCACCATACAAATGAAAAGGCATTTGAAATTTTCAAACAAATGCAGATAGGGGTCGACCATCGCAAGGAAATGCACAAAATACATGTGAAAAGTCTTTGGAAAGTCTCTGGAAAATGGAATCAGGTGCATGACATGATTAATGGAGAGTGTTTTAGAAACTTTTAAGTGCAAAAGCAATTTGCAGGTGTAATGTGAAAAGAAAAGGCTTGATGAAGAGAGTAATGCAGAAACCTATGGATTTGTTGAAAAGGTCTCAAGAATTAACGAAGGCAAAGCATGGGGTAGTCATCATGATGGAAAATGCATTTGGCAGTTAGAATGCCATAAGGCACAACACGAATGCACGAAATGGATCTGCTTATCGAAGATTGGATCTGTTGAGAAATTCTTAGAAACTCTAATCAAATGTAACTAGCATATGCAATGCCAAACACAGGGACGTGTTGAAAGTCTTCAGAAGCACTGTGCTTAAGGGTAAGGGAATCCATCAAACATACAAAATATAAGCAATTTCATTATAGAGTATGTACATATTGGACCATCGGTAAAGGATTTTAGAAGCATTTAAATTCGCTGAGAGAAATATCTTTGGGAGATCAAGGGAGTTTGTTAAAAGCCTTTGAAACTCTTAAACACATAGAAGGCACGACTTGGAGCAAGGTGGATGCAGATCAAGTGAATGGCTATGAACTCCATACAAACCAAATTCGTTAAATGGATTTAAAGACTTTCAAGCAAACACCAAGTTTGTTGGGTACAAATGGAATGCACACTGTTGAAAGGGCTTCAGAAGCCTCAGAAGCCCTAGCATACATGGAGATGAAATGCACCCAGGGATTGGTTATGCCGCAGGTTCCATCACAACCATGACTCGAGCATTATGTAATAGGTGCATTGAACAGGTCTCAAGAAACTTGATACTAAGTGCAAGAAACAGAATGAGGGGATCTGTCAAATGAGAAAGTGAGCCACAATGAAGATGAAGCCGCCATGGCTAAACAGAGAACTAGTAGAGATGAATGCAGAGTCCACGAAATGCTAACATGAAGTTGGCATTGCAGATAGTATGCACCAAGAGATTAGGGCACAAACTTGAGCAAAAGGGAGATCAACGGTGGACAAAGGAGCTGGCAATGCAGCATAATCTCCACTGTTCCCTGCCATTTCATTATCTAAAAATGCAGGCGGATTATTCCTTGCGGGATTGCGGGCTTGTGCTACGTGGCTCGTGGTGGGCTCAGGTAAGGTCTTCGGTGCGCACAAATTAAAAAAATTTCAAAAAGGAGGCTCCGTTGACAATTGTTTTAATTGTTTTATTTAAATAAAAGGTAAAGCATTCTAACATGCACGAAAAAGATGAAGCCCAAATATTTTAAATGTTTCCCAAAATGCAAGGTAAAAGGAGTGGGCCCGAGTAATATTTTAAATGGAAAAATGTTTTAATATGTGAAGTGTGGACACAGGTAAATATGTGTGAAGGCCTCCATCGAATTCACTATAGGTGAATATTTTGTGTGCACAGGTAAAGTTAAATTTTACTTAAGGGAGTTTTTAAAGTAAAGCATTTAAAATACTTCGTGAACGTGTTATGGAGAACAGGGTGAGTAAAGTGGAAAATAAAAGGTGGGGCCCGAGGAGTTTTTTGTGCACTGGTGATATTTTAAAATGTTTCATTGCTTTATCCAAAGCAATACTTTTAAAATGAAATATAATGGTTAATGTTTCAGATGTAAAAATGAATGGCCTTATGTGCTGGAAATAAATGATGCATGGAAAATGCATGTGAATGTGAAGTGGCATGGGAAAATTCCATGAAATAAATAAAATATTCCCAGCTGGGGAATAAATGTAAACAGGCTGGAAAACAATTTTTGCTGACAATAAAGTAAGGACTAAAACCCAAGTATTAAAGTTAAATACTTTAATAAATGAAAGCAAATATTGTGCAGTAAAGAATAAAATGGGCAAAGAACAGAAAAATAAAGGAATTTTCACAGGCAACAAGGCAGAAGTATTTTCCAGCTGCTAGGAAAAATGAGAATTTCTCCACATGGGCGCATTGTTGCAGGACAACTAACAGCAAGGGCAGATAAAGAGGAAAATTCAGTTACAGAGAGATGAGAGAGGTTTTGAGCAGCTTGTTGATCGACAGTGGATTGAGTTTCCGGATGGCATCTACGGATCAAACTGATCTTAGGGCTACTTCTGTTTCTCTTTTATTCTTTTCTTCTCTCATTGTAAAAAAGGAGGAGAGGTTGGGATTCCAATTTCTGAAAGCTCTGCAAGTCAGGCTGAAGCTCTGGGTAGAACTGTATAGCTGGGATAAATGTAATTGAGTCATTAAATCTGAAAGTGTCTGTTATGAATTATGTTCTCATGTTTATATTTAGCTGATAATTGTCTCCATTTCTGGGATGTATTACTTTTTTTTATTCAATAATAAGATTATCTGAGTCTTTTCATGCACATTTGCTGCATTAGAGTGATATATGTTGTTGCCTTCTATTCTGAGAATAATGTAATTGCTTTAATGAAGCACAAGGTGCATTTATTATTGCCTTTTGTTCATAAGATAGTGTAACTGCTTCAACATATGTGACAAGAATACTATGTTTTAGGTGGATTTATAAAAAGAGTTATCAGATAAAACTTCAATGATCTGGTTGTCATAATGTGATAACTTTTGTAAAGATCTTCATAACATTTTCAACACTGTAGGATGAATGCTGGTTATATGACTCCATAGCCCATTTTTTGGCACTGGTCAAGTATTATACCTCTGTTGCTTTCAGCTTGGTCCTCAATCTTCAAAATTAAAAACCATTTTAAATCCCTGTGTGCTATAGTGTTGTGGTTATCTCATGCTCCAAGTAGTTGATATTACTGATGAACAGCCAATTCTATTCAGTATTATCCTATTATGTTGAGTCATTAAATGAGATTATCTGTTGAGCAATATTTTGTTATGTATGTGTTTCAATTTGTTGATATTGCTAAAGGGATCACCGTCCCGGGTCTTGCAGAGTCCGAAGTGTAGGAGGTTATTTTAAAGTCCTCGTTAGTTGGTCTAGGTCCTCCGAGATGCCCTTGATTCGAATTGGCAATTCCATAGGTAGATTAGGAGATAAACCTGGTTTACAAGAAAAAACACCAACAAGAAGAATCAAGATTTGAAAGGATCCTAGACCATCTTACTACTATTTGTTCAAAAGCTCCATGAGCTATGTATGTATTTGTATGCTTTCTTACATTGAAGTATATTTGAAATGAAAAGGAATTCATGATGTAGAATGTTTTGTATCTTGTTTGGAAATTATCAATAAAAGAAAAGAATTTTTTTATTGCAATGGCTTTATTATTTGTTTATTTATTTGTTTGGTGTAAAATAAGAAATTTTTACTTCATGGAAGGGTTAGTACGTTACATTTGGTATCAGAGCTACCAAGTTTAACTTTGGAACCTATGAGCTCATCATTTTTCCATCCAACATTATGTAATGTTATCAAAATTCTTGTGTCAGGATGGTGCATCTCAGATTAATGGCTCAAAAGTTAGTAATCAGAAATGAGTGTTACCTCAAAGCCAAGAAGGAAAAAGAAGCCATCATTTGAACCATAGAGGGAACCAACTATGATAATGCTATCTAGTTGAGCGACACCAAAACTTTTAGTCATGCACTTTCTCAGATCAGTGATGTGAAGAGGAAGCTGAAGATGGAGGCTATGTACAATTACCTACTAACCATCTCACCAGAAAATTTTGAATCATTGCCACTTTCCAGGGTCATGCCTTCAGAAGAAAGTCTTAGTCCTACATTCATCTTTAGGGATCTTAGGGTTCTACCACTGGCTGAAGTAATATCAATTTATTCGAGTAAAGTGTAGTGCCCCTCCATTCTCACCATGGATATGCAGGTAGTTTGGTTTTGGAACTCAGAGATGAAAGTAAATAATAGGGATAATTAAAGGTATGTGCTAATGATGTTAATCAATTGATCTATTTTATGACACAGTATATGATGTTAGATGCATTATTCTGATCAATATGTGATTATTTTATCATGACCATTAGTGATTATCATCCTGATTACTATGTAATTGATTGTTATGAGTTGATGTGGTTACTTGATTGATGTGTTTGGGTGAAAGGGACAGTTTCGCATTACTCATTCGTGAGTACCCTGCTACACTGCGATTTCCTTTCACGGTGTGCTTGATTGTATGACCATGTATATGTTCGACCATTTTGTGTGTTGCAGGTTGTAGGTACTAGGCATCAACTTCACCTGAATTGATAGGTCTGTGTGTGCCTTAAACCTAATGAAATAGTTGTTCAAAGATAACATAAGATCCCCTACCCTAGCCATCATCCTCGAAGAGGATGAGTACCTAGTTTGTTACCTCTTTAACGTTGTCTATTGCTTGTGGTCAGTTGGTCTTGTTTTTCAACCCTAATTTTCGTTAGGTAATTGTTGTTGATATTTGGTTTGTTTAATTTAAATTTTTTGATAATTTTGTTCTTGGTTAATAGATTCATTAAATTAAATTATTAAGTAACAAGTATTTTGGTAATTAAATATAAATATACTTATTAATAATTATGGTTTATGAAAAATTTAAAAGTGTAATGTGATATTAAATAAAATAAAATAAAATATTAAAAGGAAATGTGATAATGGATAAATAGCAACAATTATAGTGGAATTAATAAATAGTAAAATAATATGGTAAATAAAGATAATTCATGGCTCATGAAGAAACATTGAATAGATTTTCTAAAATGGGACTGCTCATGACAGTCGTAGTGGGCATGTAGCAACATGCAGCTCAATTAGTTATTAAAAAAATAAATTATTTTCTAAAAATAGAACTTGCATGGAATCTTTCAACAGTTTATCTTTTTGAAGATTTTAGAGATATTATTAGATTCTTGTTTTGGAAAATAAAATAGCCTTCCTTTGGTAAATAATTATCTTTTTGAGAGATTTTCATGATTATTGATTTTTCTAGGTAGAGAACAAAACTTTGTCTGCAAGAAAAAAAATTATGCTGGGGATTTTGTCTGGATTGGAAATAAATCTTGAAACAGTCTTGTTGGGTTCTAGTGAATATTTTCTTGTTTGGAGACTTTCATCTGGTTTGGAGATTTTGAATTGGGATTCTGTAAAGATTGGTTGGGGTTTTTGAAGAGATTGGAGTTGCAAGCTAGGAGTTTGGAGTTCAACATCGAATCTTTAGCCATGCCAATTGATTGAATCCAAGTTCCATTGTTTTCCAAATTGTCTCTATTTTTTTATTAACAAATGCATGAATGTCTATGCTCTTTGGTAGTGAGATATTTCTTATTTATTGATTTCAAGTTGAAGTAATTAATAAATGCATTTCTTCTGAAGAAATTCCAAAGCACTCTTTCTGAAAATCATTTTGTGCATATTCTATAGTCGTAGAACCCCATTTCTTTTGATTTCATTACTCTCTCTCTCTATGCTCCTAAATTCGATTTTATTTCAAATAGGGCAATGCAACTGCAACACTTGAAAAAATATTCTATTATTTATTCTTGGTGTAGCCTTTGTTTCCTTCACTGTTTTCCCTTCGACATCTTATTCATAATCTATAGCTTATCGAATTGCATACTATGTTATTGATTTATTCACAGTCAATAAATCAGTCTGATTGCGTCATTAATGACTTTGTTTTTACAAACTAGGTTGGTGAGAAATTTAAAGGGTTTCTTCGTCTTGTTATCTTCTAATCCCTGTCCAAAAATCTCAAAATCCCAAACCATGGCTGCAAACATATATATATTATGGTTATAGCAAAAAAAAAATTCTGCCTTGTGATTAATTAATTAAGTAGATAGTAAATTAGAAAATTAAATAGAAAATAAAATAAATTGATTTATTTATATTAGGGTAATTGAAGGATTAAATTAAATGAATGAATTAGATGATCCTTTCAAATGTTGATTTCTTTCATAATCATTTAATGGACTATTTTTTAATATTTGCTGACTTCATGTTTATATTGGTTAATTGGATGTTTGTTTTAAATAATGAGTTGATTAAGTATGATTTAAAATAATATATATACAAATGTGTTATGATTATAGTTTAATAAGATTATGCCTATGTGATTAATTGCTTATATTAGTTTGGTGTATTGGCTATTTGAGTGGGTTAATTTGGTTACTTATATTTCGATAATAGTTTTCTAGAAAGTTATCAGGTAGAGATTATAGTATTCGTAAGTATATTTGCATCTACATTTAAATAATATAAGTATATACATATATTAGTATATTTAATACACATATCTAAGTAAAGATATGTGTGTGTGTGTAAATATATATATATATATATATATATATATGGGAATTGATTTGGTTTAGCATTTGATCACCCTCATAGCTTGTATCCTTCTTGGAATTTATGCATATCCTTTCTTTAACTAGTTAGTATTATGTGTATTGCTTAATGTAGCATTTGATTAACCTCATGGATCGTATTATGGAGCGTGACATGACAGGGTGTTGGTCAGTTATCCTTGAAATATTATGATAGCCTTGAAACATTATGAAAATTAGGATAGTTGTATATTTATGTTTGTATGCATGATTGATAATCTTCATGAATTTTAAGATAGATAGATGGTTGTAATGTACCATGCTATAAATATAGTTATGTGTAGTAAATAATCTACTGATTGAACTAAATTGTTAAGTTAAAATAAATGAACTAGATTATCTTTTCGTTGATTATTGAATGTTGATTTCTTTCAGAATCATTTTATAGTTGATGTGTAATTCACTATGAAATTAGCTATTAGAATAAGTGTTGATATAGATGTTTATGAATTATTTTGTTAAGTGACCAATAGGTGAAACATGTGGAAATATTGTTTTTGTGGTTGTATTGTTTGATTGATTACTTGCATTATATATGGTGTTTGAATTAGTGAGATCAAGATGATTTTGGGTTATTGTTTAAAGTGGGAGTCATATGTGTGAAGTTGTTATGGTAGTCTTCCAGAGGTTTAGGAGGGAGTATTTTGTATGTATGATTCTTATGATGGTTTTACTTTGGAAATGGTTTGGAAATTTTTTATGTTTTGTGCAAGATGGTCAATGTCTTGTATCGTGGTTAAATTTTTGTGATTTATATAAGTGTGCAAGAAGGTCGATGTCTTACACTATGTATAGATCCTTGTGATTGTGATATGTGTGCGAGAGGGTCAATGCCTTTCACTGTGTTGGATTCAAGTAGTTGTTTTCAGTTGCAAGATGGTAAATACCTTACTTGTTTTGTAGGGTTTACTAGTTGCAAGTAGGGGGAGTGGCTCTCAATGGGGGCCAGAACCCAAAGTGGTGACCAAGAACCCATTGGAAAGTTTCTTAATCCAATGATAACCTAAATAATAAATTTGGTGGATGGATAATTTTTACATAAATAAGATAATGGATGTCTCACCCATGTTTGTAGTGCCCGTTTAGGCTAAGGATGGGTAGAGAAGGCCTGGTTGGAAAGATTAACTTCATTGTCCTCACGAAAGGAATGTTGGTTCTGCATGTGTCACCCTATGGGGTTGGCATCTAGTGAAAGACTATCAAGACAACCATAGATGGGGGATGGGGTCTAGTGAGAGACCGCCAGGACAACCCATGTCGGGACCACACGATGACACTCTTCCCTATTGCAATCTAGCATTCCCTAGTTTTATGTTCTCCCCCTACTGTGTGTGTTCCTTTGGAAGTGAAGCCAGTATTGTAAGCGATGTATGTTTCTATGTAATGTTAATGTTGTTGCAGTGTTGTGTTGGAGCCATGTATATCCTTGTTATGTTAGTCTATTATCTTCTTGATTGTTTGTTGGTAGTGGGACCTTATGTTATCTCCCAGCATGGGGGGTGGACCTTAGGGTTCCACATGGTCAGGAGGTTGGTGTTTTTTCCTCCATTGGGTTTTCTTGTTGTTTTTTTCTTGTGTGTGGAGTTTGTACCTTGTGTAGTAGATTCCAGTTCATGATCTAGTTCAAGAAGATAGTCATTTATGTATATGTATTGAACTTGTATTCCAGTTGTACCATTGATTGTAATTTGATGTATTCTTCCCAATTGTATCCAGGGAAGCATTATTGTAAACAATGTAATGATGTAACAAATTATGATGTATTCTCATGTAATGAAAGTTGAATATATGATTGTTAGAAATGATCTTTGAAGTTGTTTATCTGATGACATGTTATGGAATTATATAATTTTGAATCATTTAATGTGGTGGATTAAATGAATTTGATTGTTAGATAAACCATGATTAATAAAGTAATTCTAGCTCTTGAATAATAGTTGTGTTAGTAGCATAGTCATGGAACCTTAGAAGAATTAGGATTAGTTTGTATGTTATGATATATTATGCAATTCATTGTTATTTCTTTTAAAAAAAAAATTGTTCTATATTTAGTCAAGTTTTGTGTTGTCCTCTAGGGTTTCTTGACGGGGCGTTACATAAAGAGTCTGAGGGATATGTACCAAGGACACCACCAGGAAAGAAATGGTCTCATGAACAAATGTTTGTGACAAATGTAGACTACATTGTTGATGAACACCATGTTGACATTACTTCTTGTAACTATGTATCAGATGATAAATCTGAGGGTTATTATCCTTTTTGGGATAGGTACGAACAAATGAGAGATGAACAAAAAGATAGGGAACAACAATTTTTTCAGTCTGTAGGTTATACTCCTTTAAGTTATGTGTCCAAGAGTGAATCCAAAGGATACTCTTCACTTGACTATCTGAATAGTCACTCCATGTAATCAAAAGGATATTTAAATCCTCATGAAATGAATAAAACTATGTGTTTATCAAAAAAGTGTATGCTTAATATTTTATAGAATTCTTGTGTACATGTGAATGTTTACTTTTATATTTTCCATAAGATAATTGATAACATAATTAGGCTAACATGGATAAAAAAATTCAAGTAAAAACCAAACACATAAGCATGGTGAAGACATATGTGAGGACATGAACTAATCCTGGTACAAGTCAGGAGGATGGACAAGGAACCACTGGTGTGGAGGCTAGGCTTGACCAAATTCTAGAAAGGTTGGCTAATCTTGAACAAGAAAGAGATAAGGGTAGGGTAGAAAAGGAAGCACTCAACAATGATCAAGAGGGAGAAAATTCTTCCCATGGGCATGGTGAAAACCATAATCATGAGAAGGAAAAATCTCCTACACCGTCTATTGAAAGGAATAAGAAGATTGTGTCTTTCGAACTGTCAAGGGACATGAAGAAGATAATTCCACCTAAGTTTGATGGTAGTGTTGGAGGTGATGAGGCTGAAGTATGGCTTGTTTAGATGGAAAAGTATTTTAAAATACAAAACTATGATAAGGTTACTAAAGCCGCATGGGGTGCATATCAATTAGCAGGTGAAGCCTTTAACTAATGGATGAACAAAAAGTTGGAACTTAACATAAACTCATGGAAATGAACTTGGGGAGAATTTGTGGATATTTTCTGCAAAAGATGGTTATCGCAGCTTTGCTATGACCAAAAATTCTTGGATTTCCAAGAGTTGAGGCAAGGTAGCATGACGGTTAACGAAGACTAGGAGAAGTTCACCTGACTTCTACGTTATGTCCCCATATACCATAAGGATGAGCGTTTCAGCATTAGAAAATTTATTTTGGGACTCAATAACTGGATCGGAGGAGAAGTGGATATGCATGGTCCAACAACAATGGATCTTGTATATGAAAAAGAAATTAAGCATGAACAAAAGCTTAAGGTTGATTCCACTTGACAAGAAAGAAAGGAGAAAAAGAAGGATGTAGAAGTTCCCAACAAGATAACTCCTAAGAAGGAGGAATCTATGAAAAATAGTGAAAATCAAAAAGGGAAAAGACTCGGCTATAATTGAGAAAATTTTAGGAGAGATCAAAAAAGAAATGATTCTAGCATGGGTAATACTAGCAAGGCTAACAAAAATACCAATAAGTCTGGAGAAACCATAGGGAAAAGAGGGTCGCCTTCAGGATGTTTTATATGCAGAGGGGATCACTATGCAAGGGAATGTCCCAATAAAACTTCTCGTTTGAAACCATATGGAAATTCATTACCCACTCAGTAGGCCATGTTTCAACAAAGGATACATGCAGTTGTGGATGATCGACATGCTGATTACCAAGTAACACCAGTCGAAACACTAGGTATTTTGTTTGGCTTACCTATTTTTGTTCTTATTGATATTGGTGCAACTGAAAATTTCATTTCACCTAGAATAGCTAAACAATTATCTAGGAATGTGGGACACATGGCAATATCTTGGAATGTAGAGTATGAAAACCAAACAAGAGCAAAGGTGGAGCAATGTCTATTCAAGGCTAGGATAGAACTACCTAGTTTTACTATTGAAGTTAACCTTTATGTTGTACCTCTAGGATCATATGATGTTATCCTAGGAATGAATTGATTATGGAAGCATAGGGCTATAGTAGACTTCCATGCTAAGACTGTAGAATGCCTAGATGATCATGGAAATCAAGTTAAATTCTAAGGAATACCTAGAGAAGTAAGGATTCGACAAATTATGACAATGCAACTTATAAGAGCTAAAAAGAAAGGGTGTAAACTATTTACCGTAAAGATTGAAGAACTTGGGCAGGATAGTGATAATTCTAAGTACCAGAGTTTGCAGGAATTAGAAGATGAAGAAATAGATGAAACTGGAAAATTAGATATGGAGAAGTACCCAATTTTGAAAGAATTTTTGGATGTGTTTCTAGAAGAGTTACCAAGATTACCTCTGAAAAGAATATTTGATTTCTCTATTGATATAGTTCTCGGATCAGAACCTATATCCAAGTACCCTATAGGATGACAACCACTGAACTTATGGAACTTAAGACACAATTGGATGAATTGTTGTTGAAAGGACTAATAAGACCAAGTGTTTCACCTTGGGGAGCACCAATTGTCTTTGTCAAGAACAAGGATGGAACATTGCATTTGTGAATCGACTATTGTATGCTTAACAAAGCTACAGTTAAATACAAGTATCTGTTGCCCCACATTGATGATATTTTTGATCAAATGAGAGGTGCAAATATATTCTCTAAAAAGATTTGAGATCTAGATATCACCAGTTAAGGGTTAAAGATGAAGATATCTTTAAAACTGCATTTAGAACACGATATGGGCACTATCAGTTCACTATTTTACCTTTTGGTTTAACAAATGCACCAACAACATTCATGAATCTAATGAATAGTGTGTTCAAGGATTACCTTGACAAATTTGTACAAGTTTTTCTAGATGATATCTTGATTTATTCTAGAAATGAGGAAGAACATTGCAAGCATTTAGAAATGGTGCTACAATGTTTGAGAGAGCATAGGTTGTATGGTAAACTTTCCAAGTGTACATTCTTCCAAGAGGGGATACATTATTTGGGTCATGTGATTTTGGCAGAAGGAATTGCATTAGATCCAACAAAGATCAAGGTAGTAATTGAGTGGCCTCTACCCAAAAATGTGTCAGTGGTAAGAAGTTTCATGGGCTTGGCAAGATATTACAGGAAGTTTATCGCAAACTTTTCTAAGATTAATTTTCCAATAAATTCTTTGCAAAAGAAAGGAAAGAGATTTCAATGGAATGAGAAGTGTCAAGAAGCTTTTGACCTTCTCAGAGAAAAACTAACCACCGCACTGATCTTAAAGGTACCAGATCCTGAAGGTAGCTTTACAATTATCATAGATGCATGTGAAGAAGGGTTAGGAGGTGTACTAATGCAAGATGGGCAAGTGATTGCTTATGAATCGAGAAAGATGAAACCATACAAAATGAATTATGCATCACATGATTTAGAATTGGCAGCTGTAGTTCATGCATTGCAAATGTGGAGGCACTATTTGTTGGGGAAACCCTTTGAGTTGAAAATTGACCACAATGGGTTAAATTACCTTTTTACTCAATCGAATCTAAATGCTAAACAAAAAAGATGGTTATAATTAATAGCTGACTATGATTTTAATATCAGTTATATTAAGGGGAAAGAGAATCGGGTTGTCGATGCATTAAGTTGAAGACATCACATTGCTTCCATAGAAACAATTCAGACCAATTTCAAAGGGCAAGTTCTCCAAAAGAGTAAGGAGGATGAGTATTACTTACAAGTTAAGCAAGCACTCATGGATAATCCTCAAGATTCTAGGTATGAAGGTTTTCATTTTGAACCTAATGGATTACTTAGATACAAGGGTAGAATGTATGTACCTAATGTAAAGGAATTGAGAAATTTGGTATGGAAGGAAATACACAAAGCACCATATTCCGGACATCCAGGAGTGACAAAAATGATGGCTTATGTAAAACCATTATACTTTTGGAAGGGAATGAAAGGAGATGCTGATGGTTTTGTGGCTTGGTGTCTTGAGTGTCAAAGTGTAAATGTTGAGCATCATCATCCTGCAGGCTTGTTATACCCACATGACATACCAGAAAGGAAATGGCAAGTTATAAGTATGCACTTTGTACAAGGACTACCTATGTCAAGAAGTAAGCACAATGCCATACTGGTGGTAGTTGATAACCTTACAAAAATGGAAAATTTATACCAGGGAACGTAACTGATGGAGCACCTGTCATAGCAAGAAAATTTGTGCACGAAGTGTTTATATTGCATGGAATTCCTGAAAAGATCATTTCATATAGGGATGCACAAATCACTTCGAGGTTTTGGAAAACCTTATTTTCTGCACTAGGAACTCAGTTAAATATTAGCTCAACATATCATCTAGAAACGAATGGGAAAACAAAAAGGTTAAACCAAGTAATGGAAGACCTACTTAGGATGTATTGCATGGATCAACAATACAAGTGTGAAGATTATTTACCCTAAGTGAAACTTGCTTACAATAACTCATATCATTCTGCAATTAAGATGGCTCCTTTCAAAGCTTTGTATGGTCAAAATTTTCAAACTCCTATAAGTTGAGATAAACTTGAGGATCGAGTAATTCTTGGACTGGAAATGTTGGCTGGAATGGATGAGCAAGTTACAATTATTAACCAAAGGTTAGCAAAAGCTAACAATCGATGGAAAAGTTACACAGATGCTAAGAGAGTGCCCTATAATTTTTCCTTAGGTGACAAAGTACTTTTGAGAGTGAAACCTCACAAAAGCTCAATTAAATTTGGAAAGTCTTCTAAGTTAGCCCCACATTATGTTGGTGGTGCAGGGGCACCTAATCAATGTTGCAAATTTTGGTCTTATGTTGGGTTTTGGGGTTGTTGAGTCTAAATGTGGGGTAATAAGGTCATAATAGACCATTTACAATGTATTGAGTTATTTAGGGTCAGTTGTACTTAAGTGGTCATGTTTTATGCAAATGTTATAAAATTTGCATTAACAACTTTTGCAAATTTTGTTATTTTGGAAGTCCAACAGTTAAGTAGTTCAAAAGGTGGTTGGAATTGATGGATTTTGGTGGTACAAGTTTAAATATGCTCTAAAAACTTGATGTCAAGGTTCTGTTGAAGATTTTTGGTGTTGAAGCAATAAAAAAACTCCATTTTCTGCATTTTCTTGTATAATTTTGTTGCTACAGGCTACAATACAGTTTCGTACTGAGAGTTTATGTTCTAAAATGTATTGAATCCTATGATGGAATGAACTAAGGGTGTTTTGGTTTTTTTTTAACTGATTACATCAAATTAGGAGGATTTTAGAGGCATTTTTATGAAGACGATCTGTTAAACCCTGTTTTGAGGGTTTGAAGGTGTAAAAATGGCACAAGAGACCATTCCACTAATGAAATGTTTTGAAATTTGGTGGAATGGTGTTAATTAGGTTTATCTTTCATGTTTGTAGGTTGTTAGAGGTAGAGAAGGAGGTTTTGGGCTAATATGGTGATGCCCTAGGGTGAATTTCACATGTTTTCAAGCAAAAGAGAGGTGTAGATGTTAGGGTTTGTTCAAAAAAAAATGGAATTGGTCATGTAATGGCGGGAAAAGCTTGTGTAGGTCATTTTTTTATGTGATTGAAGTGTTGGTTTTCAATGTGGATGCTTGGAGTTGGTAGTTTCAATAAACCCCTGTGTGGCAAGCCAAATAGGCCTAAGTAAGGGTTTGTAGTTTGATGAGTTTGTGAGCGTTTAATTTATCAAAATTTGTGGATTCAAACTATTTGTGACCTTTTTAGCACTATGGAGTGAATTTTAGTAGTTGGGGAAAATTTTACATATACTTGCTTTGGAAAAGAGGCCTAATTGGCTTAAGGGGCAGCATAGCAGTCCTATTTTGAAGGTGATGTTCTGAAACAACCAAAAGCACAAACCTAATATGCCAAAGAATGCTATAAAGGGTATCTACAATGTCCATTATTTTTTAGGTCTAGAATTTCTTTTGAAAGATATGAAGAAAATTCACTGTTTGATATGCTACAAGAAAAATAGGAAGGAATTGTGAAACAATGCCAAGTTAGGGTTTTGAAGGTCGAAGGATTATTCAAAATAGTTTAAATTGTGATTGTAAGACAAAATCCTCCCTGCTCTACATCATTTGGATCCTTTGAGGTTCTAGAGGAAGTGAATCTAGTAGCCTATTGAACCACTTTTCCACCAACTCTTACCAGAATGCATAATGTCTTCCATGTGTCCTACCTTAAAAATTATATACCATGGGATAATCATGTAATTGATTGGACTGCTTTACAAGTAAGGGACCCAAGAGTAGTAACTCTCGAGCCCATCAAGGTGCTAGGAACACGTAAGCTATGCTTTTGTAACAGAGAGGTCTTGCAGTGATAAATCCAATGGGCCTGGTACGCAAAAGACTTGGCTACTTGGGAGGACTATGCAAAAATTTAGCAAAAATTTCCAAACAGTCTTGATGCTTTTGAGAATGTTGAATAACATAGTGTTAGATTTTTATGTTTTAAATAATACCTTAGGTCATCGGGGACGATGATTCATAAGGGGGGAGTACATTACACCCCAATTATATAGTTACTATTTACTATTTCTACATAGGGTAAAAATGGATGTAATGTGGATTCTAGAGGTGAATAAAATATGTTTGTACCTTGTTATCAATATGAATGTTTTCACATTTGATGATTGTCTCATTTGATGTTACTTCAGTTGATGTCATCCATGGTGAAATACTACATTTATGTGAATGAGAGGTTATTGAATTGTAATTATTCTAAATTTGGAGATGTTTATGTATACTGCATATGTTATGAACATTTGACTGTCGTGAACATGTGTTAGTGGATGAAGGTATGTGTTCCATTCCTCCAGGAGGAGGGGAAGTATCACTCGGGAGAAGATCTTGGTCGGGTAACCGGTAAAAGTAAGACTAGCTGAGCATACACACACCACATTAGAGTGATTGAATTGAGTCAGTTTGTGGGTTATATAGGTAAGTCATCCTTAGTTTGTTTCAATGCATTAGGAGTCTTGTTTAATTTTGCATACTTTTACGAGTGATGTTTATCTGTTTGAGGTTTTGAGATATTTCTTGTGTTATTACGATCATATGGATAAGTGGGATGTAGGTGGAAGTATGTTTATATGTATGCACATGTGTATCAATGGGATCTAATGACATGTATATGCATATGTATAGATATACCACATGTACACACCTATCGATATGATGGTAACGTAAACGGATGTAAGTGAATCAGATGTGGAAATATATATATATGTATAGTATATACATGTATCCATATGTATATGCATATCGAAACAAGTGAACAATAGCAAATGGACATGCTCATATAGATGCATTGATATGGTATACCTACATATACATGTACATAGAGGTATATACATTTATATATATATATATATATATATATATATATATATATATCGGATGTATGTTGACTGGCTTATGATATATATATTTATTTAATAAATATATATATGTAAATATATATTTAGTTATATATATACATATATATATATACAATATATATAATAATAATATATACTTTACATATTTTTTATACATTTGGAATTCAACTTATTCTTATTTAATTAAGAAGTTGATTTAATGGAGACTTCTTTTGATGTTATTAATCCATGGCTGAAATATGTCGATATTGATTATTATTATGAAAGTTGACTTTGTATTATACACGGCACTGTGTGATGAACCGCATATTACCAACCAAGAGTACGTAGGAGTGAAACATAAGCAATATGCCTAAATTCTATTGGCTTTGACTTGGTCGATATGAGAAATGGAGAAAGCATGGACTAAGTCCAACGTATTTATTTGTTGCAATCGACTCAATTCATAAAACAAGTCAATTTAGGTTATGTGTTGGTAATTCATCATTGACATATTTTTCTTACCTAGGAATCACGCCAACTTGCTAATTTTGGTGCCACCTCCGTTTCACTTTCCTGTAGATGTCAATTTGGGAGAAAAATACAAATTCTCCATGTGCAGTTTAAAATAGTCTTGTGAATGTTGTCAATATGGAAGTTGATCTATTATGCTTTATGTTGAGTATGATCTTGATCTGTCACCACCTTTAAGTTGAATCATATTGCAAGGAAGTGATGTCATTCTACATGCCAAAACTATAGGATTTATGGAGGTTGGTTGCTCTATAAATAGTTGCAAAAACTCAATTGAAACGCATCATGATTCATATTCTCTCTTATTCATTCTTGTGTTCTTTATTTATAGCCAATCATTATCACTCTCATTTTCTTTGGCAAACCAATATCTCCATTATATCATTTCATTTGAGTGGGACGTATTATACCAACAGCTATACGTCATTTTCTGGTTATCATATTTGAATTATTACCTGTCATTATCATCTGAATTATGAGTGAGAAAAGAGTGAGTTTTGTGAGGAACAATTGTCTTATTATTTGAGGGAAGTGTGCTATCAACAAGAGAGGAGAGGGAGTTGTGTTGGGAAGCTGAATTAAGCTAAACTACTGTTTGGAGAAGGTTGCACTGTTATCATTATCTGGGATAAGCGATAACAGGCATGGGAACTTCTTCTTGTTATTATTTATTTGGAATTGATGTGTTTCTATGTTGCATGGAATGTATTTAGAAGTGTTTAACATTGCTTTTGAAAATGGGAATTAAAGTTGTTAGACTATTTTTATGTTATGCTTGTAAGAACTCCATAATAGGAGAATAGTGTGTTTCTTAGTTAAGAGTATACTAGCCTTGATTGAATGCAAGAGTCACTTGAGGTACACCCAGCTAAGTTATTAAATTAACTAGGAAATCTTGTGTTACTCCTAGAATAGTAATCTAGTATGGCAGGGAGCTTGTGTACTTACTTGCTAGGTAGATTCATTACAAGTAGATTAGTATGTTGTAGGTCAGTCTGGGATGACGGATTATCCATTGAAGGACAATACCTATGCATAGTGTAAGATAGCCTTAAGTCAAATCAGCCCTGAGTAGTGTATGTAATAGATGACTTCATTCAAAGTACTGAATGAGAACACTTTGGCCAAAGTAGTGCAATGTATGAGACTCCACTTAGTTGTGTGATACGTGAGACTGCACTGTCAGTTCACTGTGATCCAATATTACATGCTAGTTCGAGATTGTCGGATTACAAAAGGTTCTAGTCATGTAGGACACAACACTATGCTCAGTTGGTTGTCATTATTGGTTACTCTACTAATCTCTTTGTCGAAGGGAAGGTCCATCTATCGAATGATAGATGTGCGGGGGACTGCATTAAGATTTTGTGGTTGGGAAAAAAGTGCTTGATTGATGCTTCTCCTCCATAGTAGGCGACAGAAGAACCAATATTTGAAAGGAAGGATCCTGGACCGTCTTACTACTATTTGTTCAAAAGCTCCATGGACTATGTATGTATTTGTATGCTTTCTTACATTGAAGTATATTTGAAATGAAAAGGAATTCATGATATTGAATGTTTTGTATCTTGTTTGGAAATTATCAATAAAAGAAAAGAATCTTTTTATTGCAATGGCTTTATTACTTGTTTATTTACTCGTTTGGTGTAAAATAAGAAATTTTTAATTTATGGAAGGGTTAGTATGTTACATTTATAGGGGAAACATAAAGGTACATCAAAATTATTGTTGGGTAGTTTACTAGAAACCATCCATCAATGATCCCAAAACTTATCAATGATGCTTATAGTGTGCACCATTTGATTGAGAATTTGGGTTTAATTACATCAATAATAAATATAGTTTTAGAGTTGAAAAATGAGCCACCAACATGGCTTTGTTAATATCTACTTCTTTCACTTGATCATATGATAGGACAATATTATATTCATCCCCCTTAGCTTCTTACTATTATTGAAACAAATCATATTGGATTGTGAGTGTATGTATATTTTTGACAATCACTTCTAAGGTGGAAGTCATTGAGCACAATCAAGGGTGGTGATGATAAGTTTCTCTAAACTTATTTATTTAATTAATATTTTTTAATTTATTTTTAAATTATTTGTGAAGGTTTTAGTGGGCTGAGGGGGGTTTGGAGCTTAGTCATCCATATTACCTATTTCAAATTTAAACATATATGTTTAGGATTTCAAACAACATTTTATTAAAATATATAATATTTAAATTAAACATTTTAAACACAAAAAACTCTAAACTACACAATTAAAATGAAAAACCCTAAATTACAAAAAATAAAATAAAATACACATAACATACACATGAAATTCATGTTATTGAAATGTATTTAATCAAAATTAAAACCTTAAACTAATTTTTAAAAATCATTTAATTTTTGAATTCAATTTAATTCCAAAAAAAAAAAGAAAATCACCTTTATAAATTGTTGAACACTTACCACGAAGATGCCCATCACTTTCTAGCACAAGGGAGCATGAATGATTTCCCAAAACAAACATTTAAAATGCATGATTCTAGTTTTATTGATGAGAGAAATATAACCTCACTAGTCATGGGTTTTGGGTCATATGATTGAGACTAATAAAATAGATTTTTTTTTTTAGAGTGAATATCTATTTGATTAAAATGGTTATTTATTTATATCATATATCTATTTTAAATGGATATCCATTTTTGTTTGACATTGCCAAAGTTTATTTTAAACTTCTATTGGAGCCAAATAAAAAGTCAAATATTTGTTTCATGATTTTGGCTAAGTATAGATGTATTTTTCTTATTGCCACTATTTGGCTCATCATAGTCTCACACTCACCCCTTCACTCTTATACAATAGCCTGCTCAAAATTACATGTCATATCTCATATTTTTCTCTAATCTCTCACTTTCTCTGACATATATTTCTTCTTTATTTTCTAGATATCCTCTTTTCATATGTTCTCATATCCTCTATATTGCACTACCCTATGTTACATTGTATGTATTGTATATATGGTACATATATGTGCATGATTAAATATAGGGACACGCCTCTTTTCATTGGTATACATCTTTGTACTAGTTGTAGGTTAGTTATATGCGCTACATTTTTCTTTATGTGACTTTATATTCTTGTATCCTACTTGGGCTTTGTTCAATGTGCTTTCAACCTTTGGTTCCCTTACAATTTTTCACTATTGGACTCCATTAGGCTATACTTAAAGGTTTTCGACCTAATGGGAGTGACGCGACTCTATTAAACCTACAATGATATTCAATGGTTTTATTCTTTATCTCTTAGTTCTATTGATTCTTTTGATGAGCTCATCACAAATTTATTTTGACATTTCTATTTAAATATAGGTTTGAAAACAATAATGACTTATCTGATTAGATGTGCCAAAAAGACCTAACAAGTCCATCTATTTCTATGACATTTCTTTCCAACCTTTGTGTGGTAAAATAAAGCATTAATTAGATGATGGTAGATTCTACAAACCTTATTTCCTAATATGACTCAGCCTTCCACTATTCAAGAAAAATGTGCGGTTCATAAACTGCTTGTTGCGCAGGTATATGTACACACATAAAGAAATTTGGATCAAAATTTCTTGCATCAAATGTGCTAAAGTATTTCTAATCTTCTTATGGTCCATCCACATTATCTTACCCTTCCAAATTTCAATAGTCTAATATTTTTTCAAAGTGTAATGGTTTTAAAGAGACAAGGATACTGTGCATCAATCACTCATACTTCTAATGTTCTTTCGAGCTTTATTATTTTAGGAAGTTTCCTAAGTCACAGATCCATAGACCATGTGATTCAAGGTTTGTTATCAAATTTGAATGCTCTTCCATCTATTCATCCATTAGATTCAAGTTGAGGGCTACCTGAAACTATAATAATGTATCATGTCTTTATAGAGTTAATGCATCATACAAAAGGTTGTGCGGCATTAAAACATAAAATGAAAAATATGATTGAAAATTTAATATGACCCATATTAAGAATGGTGGGATAAGGTAAAATCATTGAGTGCACCCACCTAATCAGATTTGAATATCTATACTAATCATCTTCCTAACAGATTCAAATAACACCAATTCATCACCATGAATTGTAGCCTTAACTATATAGTGTACAATTTTTTGAGCTCACTTTCCTTTAAAGGAATGAAAATGTAAAAAATTGAATAAAAAAAGTCATGTTTATAATGGATCCATAGATTTTAGCCCTTTTGAACTCAATGGTGGTCTATTTTGTCTAACAAGTTTGTGAAAAATCTTGGCTCAAACTTATTCAAAGAGTGGAAATAGAAAATCATTTTCCAAATCTTTATTAAACCCTAGACCTACAATAAACCAAGTTTGCAAACACACTTGTAACCTTAAAAATGTCTTCATTCTCCTACATAGCCATGGATTCAACTATGCACAAGAATCTATTGATACTCAACTATGTGGGGATACATACTAAACCACACCACCAAACTATCAATGACATGGCCCACCCTTAGCAGTGGCATTGGGCCCTAATTACTTAGCCACTAGGGTTTATTGATAATTGTTGGACCACACAGCCAGGATTTAGCCCATAACACTAATTTTTTAAATCTACCTCATACAAATGCAAATATTAAATTGATTCCTATTGGCTTGATTTGTATTGTTATTGCAATGAATATACTAGGAATATTCTTGATGATACCTATAGATTGATAGCTAGGACTACAACTTATATAGTCCATGAACCATATGATTTTACGATATAGATTTTTTGAACTTTGGACATTCCTTCAAGGGCATGAAAATGGAAAAAAATGATCCTAAGCATAATCATTTTATATATATTCATAACTTTGCATCATTTAGACTCAATGGTGAGGTCCATTTTTGTCTAAGGGGTTTCTAGAAAAATTGACTTCAAAACCTTCAAGGAAAGAACCCAAACAAAAAAAATTGACTTGTCAAGTCTTCATCAAACCCCAAATCTACATAATTGAAGTTTGCAAACGCACTTGTAACCTTGAAAATATATTTATTTTTATCTTGTGAGGGTATGGATTCAACTATGCACAAGAATCTACTCATACCAAGGGTTAACAACTAGGAGGAATGTTTTATAGCACAACTTGACAACAAGCCTCTACTAAAATGAAAATAATTTTTGTAATAATAAACATTTCCACATAGCCTCAGAGAGAGAAAAATATGCAAGGCAAAGTTTAGAATCCATAATACAAAAGACTAGACGAAATACCATCAAAATGACACCAATGTCTTACTAGAAACTCTCAAAGAATAAAACTCAACCTCTAAAACCACTCCACTCAATGCATTATCTCATGAATAAGATTATAATACCTTGTAGAGTCTCATCTGAGGCTTCAAGACATCAAGCTTCCTAATTACCTTTGTGAACAAAAAATGAGACTCATGTAACTATACATCCCCAATCTGTAAGCTACTCCTCACATATTCAAGTTACAAGAGATATTCAATAAAAAATTAGCCAACAAGACCAAGGCTGTGATAGACTACCTCAACAACTACTTATGTGCTTTCTTTTATAGAAACAATCTTATACAAAACCATCAAGTGATATTACATAAACCATGTGCCTCAACATAATGAGCTTATAAAACCATGTCCCCTTCATTTACTTTTTGGTACTATGTTTTCTTTTTTAATACTAAAGTTTTTTAGTGTTAAATATTTTATCAATGTGCAACCTACATTAAATATATCCCAATGCTACAATACAAGTGGCTCCAAGAATGTCTAACCCATACATTGCATGCATCCCCTAGATTTTACTAGGTACTTACAAATAAATGCAAATTTATACTACTAGCATCACACAAGGTGTATGACACACCTTCCCCTCAAAAAAGGTGGATGATCTCTAACACTAGAAATTTTCTTCTAAACTTCATTTTATAGTCTCAACTTATATATTATTGAGTTTGACCTATAGCTATTAAAGAAAAACTAGCTATATCCCCTTGGAAGCTATGAAAAGACGAAAACATCTAGCTCTCCCCTAAAAGAATAAGATTAACCACCACTTTTCTTGGGTTTCATAATACCCCAAGTCCACAAGACCCTCATTAAGAGTCAATCACCTCATACTACCACTTGCTCTAGAACTTTCTTAACATCCTTAGAAAAGAGACTCAAGTATTTAGTCTCTTGAATATATGATATGTCCCAAACCCCATCTAGGATTAATTTCTTGAACAACCTCCATTTTTTCATGGTCCCTAATATTCCAGGATAAAACCTTCATCTTTCTAGATGAGAT